>CATIWR010153704.1:0-76476 GCA_949677035.1 Omphalea diandra
TATATATATATATATATATATATATATATATATATATATATATATATTTGTGTGTGTGTGTGTGTGTGTGTGTGTGTGTGTGTGTGTGTGTTCGTCTTGTCAATCACTTGAATGTTGTGTATGGGCTTTTGATCATTCAAATGTACGATCTTATTTAATGATAAAAAACTTAATTTGAACCTTCATCAAAGATTTCTAGCTTGAATTTAGAGATTCCTCACTCATTAACATGAACCTGCTATTAATTTAAGACTTTTATAAAGCTAAGCTCTTAATAATGGGTACTCATTTGGTGTTAGCCTTTTGATACCTCTTAAAACTATTGATTTAGAAAGTGTATAAACATGATAATTATATTATATGACAAGGACCTTGGTAGCTTGAATGATCCTAAAATTCTTATGAATATTCATGACCTTTTATTCAATCTCTTATAAGATAAGTCCTTACAAAAATTTCAAATGCAAATATAGAAAATATAGTTCCTTATCTCAAATCATTTTAAAATTTAGTGTTCAATGGTATTTAAAAGTGAGAAAGATCTCTTTTAAGAAACATATAAATCCTCCAATTTATCAATCTTCTAGTTATGGCTCAATTCATATTCTAATATTATACATAAGAACTGTTAATCTCCTAATGAGGATGGAAACATAAGAGAGAAGTAATTTGGGTTCAAGCAAAAACTTTGCAAACTTCTTTGAAAGTTCCTTACATTTAATTAAAAGTGGAATGTGCACTTCAAGTCTTCTCTCTTTCCGTCTCTCTCTCTCTCTCTATATATTAAAATAGTAAGAAGAGTGGTAATGAAGAAAAAAAAATAACATAAGTAATTTATTAAGGTTCAACAATATGCCTACTCCTTTCTCTAAGTGTCCACTTAAGCATTTTTTTTTTCTTTTTATAACTCAAATAAAGTCCCTCTTTTATAGGTTGAGAGATAGCCTACCTATTCTTTTTCATAAAGCTCAAGAGAGCATAATCCCACTAGTTTTTCTCAAGCTAATTACTAACTATATACTTTGGCTAAGAACTAATCTTCTACCCCTATTAAATCATTTAGAATGAACATGTAAAACCTACTATCAAAGATTACAAGATGTGTTCTTTGACTTACACTATCAAATATAATAATGACCCTTACTAAACTTTGCATAATGTTTTTTCACAAATTCATAAGCCTTCTTTTATTCTCTAACCTTTTTCAATAAGTTAAAGGTAAAAAATTGGCTTGGAGATATAAAGGTCACTTTTAGAAAAAGCTAGAAAAATTAGCCATTATTCTTCTCAATGGGCCATTAGAATTTTAACAGGCCATTGGCCTCTACGTATACTTCCTTATACAAGCATTGGCTACTTCAACATGCTAGCTTTTTAATTTTCAATAAGCTATTGGGATTTCTTCACGAGAGTTGAATTATCCTAAAAACATTTAGTAGCCATAACTCCGTCCAATCATATTTTTCTATTGGCCCTTAAGCACCAAGAAGAGGGGTTGAATTAGTGGAAAACTAAAAAATTTAGAGGGAAGATAAGGTGTTTAAAGATTGGAAGAAGAGTAAAAAGAAAGAACACATAATGTTTATAGTGGTTCGGGTGTTAACAAACCTTACATCCACTCCACAATTCTTCACAATTGGGTGTTTTACTCAACTCAAAGTGGTGTTTCCAAGCTCACACCAAACTTGTACAATGTGTTTTGATGGCTCATACACAACCTTACAATTTATTTTTCAAGGCTCACATAAAACCTCACTCAAATGTTTTACTAAGGCTCACACTTTAGCCTATTGCAAGAGTTTTGATAGCTCGACTAACTCTCAACCTAATTACAATGGTGTTTAATGCTTACACCTAATAATAATAACTCACAATCAAAGAATAAGAAGTTCTGAAGTAAATTTGCAATAGTTTGGCTATAATTAATGAAATTCTCTTACAATCATGTATGTTTGGTGGAGTATTTATAGGCAACAACCATCAAAGAGACGTTACTAACAAGCTGTGCTTAATCTCTATGGTAAGCTAGGTAGATTTTGCATTAAATATCTGTCAAACTAATTTTGCAGTCATGATTGGTATTTCGTTATCGCAAATTTCCAATTTACTATGGGAATATTGAAATCGCTGTATAGAATCTCATTTTGTGTCTAATGGCTAGTCCACGTGGCGTGCTGCTATTGGTGTTCTAAGAAATATAGTCATTGTGTTTGACTAACCAACCAAAAGTCATGGTCACAATTGAGATCCTTCTTAAGCGCGATAGGGACTGCGAATCCTTCTATTTGGTGTTGAGAAATCACTCCCATGAGTCACAGCTATGACAGATTATTTGCCCTCGTGAATTTTGATATCCCAATGGTTATCTTAAGCATTTGGCATGTTATGGTTGCAGACTTGGTTCCCTCCTTTCAATTATAAAATTCGTGGTTGCGATTCAAGACGCGAACACCCCAGCGAATCTCTCTGTGTCATTCAAGTCTTCCTCGGCTAGATCGTGGCTGCGATTTCCTCCATAAATTTATCTGGTCCAAGTTCATCTATCCTTATTGCAAGGTTGCAGTCCCAATTTAAAGGATCCTGACTGCGAATTTGGATGTCTTACTCATTGTTAGAGATTTAGACTTCCATCCAACTTCCAATGCAAACCTAACTTAGAAACTACAAAAACAACATTTAAATAAGACATTAGTACCTATCAATCTTCATTGTCAAGATTAAAAGAGGCCTTTGACTTAAATTTGACCAACCTAGTCCAACAATTTCCTCATTTTTTATTTTGACAACTTAGATCGATTTTACTCAAGGAAAATGAATTGCATGAGTGGGAAGTTGAGATGGTCAACAATTTTGACAGAATACTTGTTGATTAAATTAGTTTATCAAAGATGTATATGATATATATTTTGAATTAGATTGCTTCCATTGCTCTTCCTCAACTTATACTTCACTTGATAATATGTCATACAAGTTTTTTTTATGACTAATTGTACCCGCTTTTGACAAAATAAAAAAGAGAGTTAACTTAAAAATTAAAGTAAAAGTGCATAGGTGACAAATATATAAAGCATAAATTGAGATAGAACAATCACATATGATAAATAAGTATATGAAACAAGTATAGAGTAATCACACATGATAGGTAAGTATATGAAGCAACAATTACAAAGGAAACAATGCTTTTATTCATAGAAAAGCTATGGGACCACATACTTACAAGAGAAAGAAAAGAAACAAAAGAAAAATACTAAAACCATAAGAAAAAGCTAGAAAATTAGAGAGTTGTCATCATCTCCAGAGTCAGTAATGTCTTCATCTGCACTTCCTCTTTGTGCTTTATCACCTTCTTCTACTTTTTGATCATCTTCTCCTTCAGGAGTGTCCTCCCAATCTTCAAAATCAGGAAGGTGGCAAGGAGTAGCACCCACATTCTCTTAAAGATTCGTTACATCACTATAGAGGTGGGAAAGTAGAAGAAATCTTCTCTTGATCATCCTTATAACTTTGTTTAATTTCTTACTTATTGAAGAAAGAAAGATGGCAGAGGATTAAGTGTTAAGCTTAGGTTGAAAAGGTGGAATTAATTGAGCACCCTCTTCTATAACAAGCCTTTTCCTCTTTAAGGCTTAAGAAATTTTTAGCCTCTTAGCCCCAAATGAACCCAAGGTGTATGTATAGGAATAAGGATGTATGACCTTGGCATTTATAAGGTAGGGCAAGTCTAGAAAGTTGTGGGATGGCAAGTACTTCTTAGTGAGGAATTTCTCATTTTCCTCATTGAGTGCTCCTACATATCGATAAATTGCAATGATGTGAGAAGGTAGAAGAAATTAGCTTTTTGGTTTAGTACTCATGTGAATCAATTGATCCATAACATATCGACTGGTTTGGATAGGCTTATTCTTTGTTAAATAGAAAAAAAGGCTAGGTTCTTTTGAAAGACCTTCTCATTACCATCACCTCTTGCATTGATAGAGAAAGTGATGATATGATGAAGAAGCCAGTTAGAAAGGGTTCAAATATATTTGGCTAAAGAGGTTTTTGGGTTGTGTTTGGTTTTGATAGATATCTCGGACCAAAACTCAGAGTATATGATATCAAGTGCGGAGATGATGAAAGGAATATCATCCCCCACTTGAGGATTGAAGAGGTTGGAAAGTTGCTCAAAAGTAATAAAGAAGGGAACCCCAAAAGCCCTGAAAATCAAGCAATATTAACTTGCTTGAGATTTTGCTCTTCGGCTCAAAGTGACTGTGCACATGAATTTTTTAATGATTTCTTCATAACTAGGTTTGTCTCTGAAGATAAACTCATTCCAGACCAGATTAGAGAGGTGGGCATGGATTTCATCCTTGATTCTAAGGGATTCAAGGAGAAAGCTTGAGGGAATCTTATTAGGTTGGATGATTTTGGAAAAATTGGCTTTGTATCTGTCTTTTTCTTCCTTGGTGATCCCTTTCATCAAATGAAAGGCAAGAGGACTAGAGGGTTGGGTTATGCCTTTCCCTATTTCTGCTCTAGAAGCCTTATTAGGAGCCATTTGAGATGATAGAGGATTTGAAGAAGTTTTGAGGCAGAAGAATCAGGAGAGATGAAGAGATTGTATAAATGTGAGTTAGAACACTGTTACAAGGGTTTAAGTAGGCAAAAAAAATAGGTGCAAAAATGGTAACAAATGGTCATATTTGCAATTAATGAGGGGGTGTCATTAGTTAGTAGTCAAATCAGTTAATGTTGAGCAGTTACTCTAATTTGTGACCGTGAATTGCAAGTAGTTTCCTCTAATTACAAAAAATATGAGTGATGGATAAAATTCCTCAAAAACTGACGGAGTCAACAGTAAAAAATTTTGAATTTTGAAAAAATTCATGGTGGAGAATGAAATAGTGACCGCAAAATGATAGGTGACCATTAATTTGACAAGTGCCTATAATTGCGACAGTGAAAAAGAAAGTAGCAACCACTAATTACAAGGCAAGAAAAGAAATTATGAACATATAAGATTTGACCTACTAAGATGTGATCAACTTAATATATTGATGTTTAATTCATGCAAAATGGCATAGAGAAGCACATTTGCATCGAAGAATTAAAACATCCAAAGAGGTATACTACACATTCATCAACTATAACAATCACTCATTCAAAACAATTCACCAAGCAAAGAACATTCTAAAAGATCAAATTTTCACTCCAGGGAGCTTCATCAAGCATTCCCTACTTTTACTTAATGAAGTTCATAATTTCTTCATTGAGAGTTTAGTGAAAATATGCGCAAGTTAATGATTAGTGTCTATATACTCCAACACTACATCACCAATTTAGACATGATCTCTAAGAAAATGATGCCTAATGTTAATGTGCTTGCTCCTAGAGTGTTGGATGGGATTCTTTGAAAGATTTATTACACTAGTGTTATCACATTTGATAGGAATGTGATCAATAATTTTGCCATAATCCTTTAATTATTGTTTCATCTAAAGAACTTGGATGCAACAATAACCCGCAGCCACATATTCTGCTTTGATGGTGGATAAGGCAACCAAAACTTACTTCTTACTAAACCAAGATGTTAAACATTCTCCTATTAATTGGCAAGTTCCAGAAGTGCTCTCTCTATCTAGTAAGCTACCAACATAATCTGCATTCGAATATCCTATAAGGCTAAAGGATGAATTTCTTGGATACGATAAACCTAAATCCAATGTGCCATGTAAATATTTAAAAATCTTTTTAACAGCATTAAAATGTGATTCTTTAGGGCGAGATTGAAATCTAGCACACATGCATATGCTAAACATGATATCGGGTCTAAAGGCAGTAAGAATAGAGTAGATGAACCAATCATACTTTTATATCTCTTTTCATCAATAGTCTTACTTGATTCATCCTTGTCGAGTTTGATGGTAACACTTATTGGTGTCTTTGCTACTTTGCATCTTTCCATGCCAAATTTTGTGAGTATATCCTTTGTATATTTGGCTTGGTTGATGACTCCCTTCCTTAGTTTGCTTGATTTGTAGGCCAAGAAAGAATTTGAGCTCTCCCATTATGCTAATCTCAAATTCCTTAGTCTTATACTTAGTAAAATCCTTACAAAGAGATTCATTAGTAGCATCAAATATAATATCATCAATATATATTTCTACAATGAGTGTGTTATGATTGTGCTTTTTTTACAAACAAAGTGGCATCAATCTTCCCTTTTTCAAAATTATTTTACAAAAGAAATGAACTAAATCTTTCGTACCAATCTCTTGGAGTTTGTTTCAAACCATATAAGGCTATATTCAACTTAAAAACATGATTTGGAAAAACATGAGATTCAAAACCAATAGGTTATTCGACATAAACTTCCTCCTCAACAAGACCATTCAAAAATGCACTTTTAACATCCATTTTAAAAAGTTTAAAATTTATGTATATGCTAAAAGAATCATAATGGCTTCTAATCTTGCTACGAAAGCATAGGTTTAATCATAATCAATACCTTCCTTTTGGTTGTACCCCTTAGCAACTAATCTAGCTTTGTTTCTAGTAATGAAACCTTACTCATCTAACTTATTCCTAAACACCCACTTGCATCCTACAATAGGGTATTCCTTAGGTCTAGGAACAAGTTCCTATACATTATTTCTCTCAAATTGGTTGAGTTCCTCTTGCATAGCAATTACCCAACTCTTATCATCAAGAGCCTCATCAATAGATTTTGTCTCAAATTGAGAAACAAATGCAAGATTATTGTCTAAAGAATTAAGTTGAGATCTAATACTTACACCCCTAAAAGTATCACAAATGATTAGATCCTTTAAGTGATGCTTGGAGAATCTGCAATCCTTGGAAAGATCTTGATTTGGGGTTTTCACTTGTTGATGTTGAGGTTCGTTTTCTTCTCTTTATGACTTGCCTTCATCATGGTCTTTAATCATCTTTATCGCAGTTGAATCCAACTCTAATTTTTCAAAGTCACTTACAAGATTATCAACAAGAGAACCTTTCCCAAGATCAAGTTTACTATATTCATCAAACACAATATTCATAGACTCTTCAACAACCATATTACTCTTATTGAAAACTTAATAGGTTTTGCTAGAGGTTGAATATCCTAGGAAAATACCTTTATTTGTCTTTTAATCAAATTTTCCAAGATTATCCTTAGTATTCAAGATGTAGCAATTGTATCAAAATTATCCTTGGTATTTAAGATATAACACTTTCATCCAAATACTTTTAGGTATAACAACTTAGGTTGTCTACCATTCTAAAGCTCATAAGAAGTTTTATTGACAATGAGTTTTTTGAAAACATGATTTGCAATGTAACATGAAGTATTAATAGCTTCAACCCAAAAGTAATTAAGCAATGAATACTCATTGAGCATAGTTCTAGCCATCTCTACTAGTGTTCTATTTTTCTTTTTTACAACACCATTTTGTTGTGGTGTTCTAGGAATTGAAAAGTTATGAAAAATCTCATTCTCTAAGTAATAAGATTCAAAAGATTCACTTTGAAATTCTTTTGCATGGTCACTCCTTATAAAAGAAATGAAGTATACCTAAGTAAACCTAAAGTAATCATCAACTAGGATAAGTGCATAATATTTTCCACTTAAACTAGCACTTATAGTAGGTCCAATCAAGTCCATATGGATAAGTTGAAGAAGTCTAAATGTACTTACAACATTCTTTGCTTTGAAAGAGGATAAATGTTACTTTCCCATTTAGCATGGTCCATATGTCTTGTCTTTTGAGAACTTTAGGAAGACCTTCTACTAGCTTTCCTTTTGATAAGCTTTGTAGGAGCTCCATGTTAGCATGTCTAAGTCTTTTATGCCAAAGTTAAGCTTCATTGCTAAGTGACACGAGACACTTAAAAAATAGGCTAGCCAAGTTGTCTATGTCAATTAGGTAGGTATTGCCCTTCCTTTCACTCTTAAAAACTATCTTTTTATCCACCAGAGTGGCAACTTAACATTCTCTAAGGCCAAAGGTGACTTTGTTACCCTTTATCACATAATTGACTTGTACTAAGGAAATTATGTTGTAAACCATCTACAAGTAAAACATCATCAATGAGAGAACAACCATTCTTACCTATAGTTCCAATGCCAATTACCTTACACTTGGCATTATTTCTAAAAGTGACATTGCCACCCTCCTTTTATTTTATGGCCATGAGTAGCTTCTTATTGCATGTCATGTGCTTTGAGCATCTACTATCCACATGCCAAACATTCACTTCATTTGTGACTGTTAAATAATCCTACACAATACAAATAAATCATTTTTGTTTAGGTACCCAAACATACTTATGTCCTCGGGGGTTAGTCCTAGAAGGGTCCTAAAATTTAAGGTGAGCCTTCCTAATATAATAATGAATGTTAATATGACTAAGCTTTATGCAACAATGACATTATAGTTTAGACTTGTGAGTCTTCCTCCTATACATGGCTTTGGTATGAGTAGATGTATTTCCCATACCATATGATGTGAGTATGAGCATGAGCATGAATGGTTAGGTGTAGAAGTGAACTTTTGTGTTTGTTAGGGTAAACATGTTTCTTTGTGTAAATATATACATGGTTAGCCCTTTTCGGCATAGGCTTTGAGCCTTGATGTGCCTTCCCTTTAACCTTGGGCATTGGTGGCTTAGTGTTTTGAGCACTTTTATTGGATTAAGTTGATTTAACCTAAGTCATGGATCTCTTTTGATCTTGACAATAGAGATTGATCAATTCCAATACCCTCATTGAGTGTTGTTTTGTAAATTTTAAGCTAAATTTTCTATTGAAAGTTAGATGGATTTGAAAATCTACAATAATGCAAAGAGCATCCAAATTTACGGTGAATGTATTGTAAATCACGACCGCGAATCAGTCATAAGAAAGGATGAAGCTAGGCTAGAGGAATTCACAGACAACTTCACTGTCGCAACACACCTAAAATTGGCAAAGCCTTAGTCACAGGAGAATTTACGATGTGTGTCACACGTGAGTCACATCGCTACTTTCATAGTGATAAATGAGGGAACCAAAGCCACAACCATAGATTGCTAAGTGTCCCAGGTATCTGTTGAAGATCTAAATTACGAGGGCAAAAGTTTGTACGCGACCGCAACTCTAATAGTTAAAGTTTTCTCTTCAAACAGAGGAATTGAAGGTCTAACTAGCACCCAAGGCATTGATATCTCGCTATCACGACTTTTGAGAGTGGTTAGAACACAACGACTATATTTTACTGGATGGACAACAAAAATTGATATGTGGCCTAGTCGTTAGTCACAAACGGTGTTTCTGCTGAAATTTGTGGCACCTTTATTAAAAATTCGCGACGATGAAAAGGTAGTAGCGACTGCGACTTTCGCTTGACAAGCATTTAATGCTGAACTTACCCAACACATCTTAGAGATTTTTTGATAGTTTTAAATGTCTCTTTGGTGGATATGAGCTATAAATACTCTACTAACCAAATGTAAATGCGAGAGAATTAATTAATTTATATCTATACTCTTGCTAATTTACTACTCATTCTTTCAATTCTTATTTATGCTTTAGTGATTGTTTGGTGTGAGCAATAAACACCATTGTAAGAGGTTTTAGTGTGAGCCTTAAAAAAACTTATAAGAGGTCTTAGTGTGAGCCTTGAAAACACTTGAAAAAGGTTTTAGTATGAGCCTTGAAAACACTTGTAAGAGGTTTTTCTATGAGCCTAAAAAACACAAGTTGTAAACATTTGGTGTGAGCTTGGAAAAACCTTTTGAATTAAGTGAAATACCCAATTTTAGAGAATTGGGGAGTGGACGTAGGGTTAGTTAACACCTGAACCACTATAAACTCTTGTGTATATTGTTCTCTTCTTCTACTTAACTTCTTAAATACCTTATCCCTCATTTTATTTTTTAATTGAACACCAATTCAACACCCCTTCTTAGTGCCCTAGGCCAATAAGTGGTATCAGAGCCAAGTCTCATAAACAAACCTTAATTGGGTAAGTAAAGATCATGGTACAAGAGGGAATCCACTCACACCTCAAGCCCTACTTTGATGGATTCGACTATACTCATTGGAAGTATAAGATGGAGATTTATCTTGATACAAATGTAGTGGATCTTTGGCATGTTGTAGTTAAAGAATGGAAGCCACCCACCAAAGTAGTGGATGGAAATAAAGAATTCATTCCAAGAGAAGAATGGGTTGAAGCCCATAGAAGGTCAAATGGCAAGAACAAGAGAGTCATGGCAATTCTTCTAAGTTCTCTCTCAACGAAAGAGATTGGAACAGTACAACACTGCCAAATAGCTCATGCCATATGGAAGACCCTAGAAAACTATCATAAGGGCACAACACTTGTGAAATCAAATAGGTTTGAAATGTATGTGACAGAATGAGAGCTCTTCATGATGAAAGACCATGAAAGCATCATTGAAATGACAAACAGACTCCTTTCTATTGTCACAAACATGAAGAAATTTGGATGGACTCTCACCAACTATGAGGAAAATACTAAAATCCTTTAAACTCTTCCATTAGATAAATTTGGTGTAAGAGTATACAACATTCAAGCATCCAATCCAGAGATTTGGAAGGTTCTTGTAGATGTTTTAATAGGAAAACTCTAAACTCATGAGTTAGCCTTAAAAAAGGATGAGGAAATAAAGAAATTGAGGAGCCAACGAGAAAAATCATAAAAACTTGAAAGAAAAACTTTGGCACTCAAATCTTGAACCAAAAAGAAAGAAGTGGAAACTACCTCAATGAAAAATAGAGTGACAAAGAAGAAAAAGAGCTAGCAATGCTCTCAAGAAGGACTAAGGAGCTCATTAGAAGAAGAAGAAAAAGAAGAACTTCAAAAAGATAACTCCTAATCCTAGAGAGAGATCAAATGAAGTCATTTGTTATGAGTGTGGCAAGCAAGGCCATATCAAATACTATTGTCCTAAGCTAATAAAGAAGAAGAAAGGGACAAGGAAAAGAATAAAAGCTTCATAACCACTTGAGATGATAGCGTAAATGAAGATGATAAGGATGGAGAGATTGCTAACATTTGCTTCATGGCTCAAGAGGAATCTCCAAATAATATAAGTACTTCATCTCACTCTCATTTAGATTATGATGACTTTGATTAAAAGCTTCTAGAGGCTCTTACTATGAAATGTGACAATTACAAGTCACAAATGAAGTCGTACAAGAAAAAATGCTTAAAATTAGAGGATGATTATAAATCCCTCAATCATCTTGTAAGACAATTGAGAGCTTCAAATGATGAGCTTAAAAAGTTTATGAAAAATCTTTTCAAGGCATCAACATCTTTAGTTTCTTTGAGAAAAGTGAATGACTCCCTAAAAGGAGAAGTCATTGAGCTTAGAATCTCAATCACTAAATTTCATTAGGGTAAGAAAGCTTTGGATATACTCATAGTATTACAGAGACCTCCCTTAATTAGGCGTGGTCTAGGATTTAATGAAGCCTCAACCTCCACATCTACACTTCCTACATTTGTTAGAGCAACAACACCTCAAACTTCAAGTATTGAGGTCATTGGAAAGAGAGGTGCTCCTAACACTAAGCCACCTATGCCTAACGGCAAAGGTAAGGCCCTCCAAGGCTCAAGAGCCAAGACTCAAATAGTAAATCATGCTTACATATATAATAAGAAGCATGCACAAACATGCAAACATAAAGAATTCTCTACTACTCCTCATCACTCATGCACTTGCATGTACTTACATAACCAAAGTATGAGAAGGCCTCCTACTTATACTAAGTTTATGCATAGAAGAAAGACTCACAAGTCTAAACTCCATTGTCACTATTGCATGAAATATGGGCACATTAATATTTATTGTTATATTAGGAAGGCTCACCTCAAATTAGAGGATCCTTTAACTCCTAACCTCCTAGGACCCAAGTATGTTTGGGTACCTAAGAAAAAGTGATTTACTTATATTGTGTAGGGATTTGTGGCAGCCATCAATAAATCAAGTAAATGACATGTGGATAGTGGATGTTATAAGCATATGACTGGTAATAAGAAGCTATTCATGGCGTTGAAAGAAAAAAAAGGTGAAAATGGCGCATTTGGTAATAATGTCGAGGGTAAGGTAATTGGCATTGGAACCATTGATAAGAATGGTTGTTCTTTGATTGATAATGTTTTATTAGTTAATGGCTTATAACATAATTTATTGAGTGTAAGTCAATTGTGTGACAAAGGTAATAAAGTCACCTTTAATCCTAAAGAATGTCAAGTCACCACATTAATGGATGATGAGGTTATTTTCAAGGATGATGTTGTAATATGTTAGAATTTATTGACACAAAGCATCAACTTGTAGATATTTTAACTAAACCTCTCAATGAAGAAAAATTGAACTTCATTAAGAGAGAATTAGGAACACTTGATGGAAGCTCTTTAAAATGAAAATTTTGATTATATGTGTTTATTATTTTTGATACTTGATCTTTTAACAAGTCTTAATTTTAAGTACAATTGTGCTTTTCTGTGACATATCGCAATACATTAAGTATCAACAAGTGAATCACAACTTTGAATTTTTCAAAAACTTAATTCTTCTTCTTATCCTTGATGCCTCATAAGTCGCAACACCATTCATTGTTCACGATTGTGAATTAACGGTCCATGTCAACCGGCTAACAATGTCAATTCATGGTCGTAACAATCACTATCCACCCCGAATTTGGTAAAGATTTCAAATTTTTTTACAATGGGAAGCACATATTGCCAAGGAATTTTTTTCCATTATTCACATTTTTCAAAAATCGCGGTCGCGATTCTTAATTTTATGGATATGAATTTGAGTAACTACCAAACCATTAAGTGATTTGACTGCTAGCCATTTCTATCTCTTCATAAATCCATTTCCAGTCGTTTACAGAGTCTTCAAATGGCTATAAATATCCCCCATAATAGTAACCATCCTCACTTCATCTAATCATTATCATTTCTCTCTTCCAAATTCTTCAAATTTTCAAATCTCTCAAAACTTCCCTAATGGCTCCCAATAAAATTTCCAGAGCAGAAAAAGGTAAGGTCATTGCTTAACCCTCTACTCCAACAGTACTTCATCTTATGAAGGGCATTACAAAGGAGGAAAAGGAACGCTACAAAGTAAAATCCTCTAAAACTATCCTCCCCAACAAAATCCCTTCAACTTTCCTGCTAGAGACGTTTGGGCATAATGAAGAAATTCATGCATTCCTGTCAAACTTGGGCTGGATCAAGTTTTTCTTCTAGGATGAACCCGGATATGAAAAAGTCGTTAGAAAGTTCATGTGCAAAGTATAACTTAGTCGCAAAGCAGAATCGAAAGCGGGTCAATACGGGTTAGTTTTTTGGGTTTTTGGTGATCCCCACTTTATTACCTTTGAACAAATTTCCTCCTTTTTTAATCTTTAAGTCGGAGAAATATCCCTTTCATTATCTCCGCTCTTAATGTCATCTATTCCAAATTTTGGTTGAAAATTTCTATTGAAACCAAACACAATCCGAAAACCTCATTAGCCAAATACATAAAAACTCTACCTCTTTGGATACTTCATTATATCATCACCTTTCTATCAATGCTAGAGGTGATAGGAATGAGAAAGTATCGCAAAAAGACTTGGCCTTCCTATTCTACCTTGTCAAGCACAAACCCATTCAAAGGCTGGTATCTTATGGATCAATTGATCCACATGAGCACTAAGCTAAAAAGTCAATTTCTTCTTCCATCTCATATCACAACCATCTATCGTTTTATAGGGGCTCTTAATGAAGACAATGAAAAGTTTCTCACTAAGAAACTCCTTCCATCCTAGAATTTTCTTGATCTTACCTACCTAATCAATGCCAAAGCCATTCAACCAGATACATATGCTTATACCTTGGGTGCATTTACGACTAAAAAGATGGAATCCTCCCAAGCCACCAAAAGGAAGAGGCTTATTATTGAATAAGGAGCCCTACCAATCCCTCCTCAACTTAAGCCTACAATAAAACTGTCTCTTGCCATCATCAACATCAAATTAGATAAGATGATGAGGATGATGAAGAGAAGATTCCTTTTTTTCTCACATCTTCATAGTGACATGGTGGACTTGCAAGAGAAGTTGAGAGTTCCTCTTTGCCATCTTCCAGACTTTACTGAGTTTGAGGATACTCAAGAAAAAGAAGGCCATGATGGAGTTAAGGATGGAGATGAAAAGAAGGTGGAGATAATAAAGAAAAAGAAGAAATTTCTAGAAATAATGATGATTTCCTGCTTTCTAGTATAGGATCTCCTTGTATTTTTCTTTTTGTTTTTGAATGAAAAAATTGTGATCCCATAACTTGTTATGAATATATATAAAAAGTGTTTGTTCTTTGACATTTTTAATCTTATTGCGATTGCTTTATTTCACTTTGTTATGCATTTGCTCCCTATGAATACTTGTCTATTTATTTTTATGCAATTGTTATTTTCCCTTTATCTTATTTTTTATCTTGCCAAAGGGGGAGAGATAGAATCAAGAAAGAATTAAAGGAGGAGAGAAAATAAAAGCATAAATTAAAAGAAAGCATCATACTTATCATACTTAGAATTTTTAAGAATTCTTACTTTGATTGTTTGGAAGTCATATATAGAAAATTTCGCTAAAGATTCTAAGTGTATATTGAATAATTTACCATTCCAACTTCATGACTTCAGAACTCATGCATTTATTTTTTCCCTTAGGATCAATCTAAGTTGTCAAAAAAAAAAAAAAGGAGATTATTAGACTAGGTTGATTTAACCTAAGTCATGAATCTTTTTTTATCTTGACAATAAAGATTGATCAATTCTAATAACCTCATTAAGTGTTGTTTTATAGATTTTAAACAAGATTTTCCACTGAAAGTTAGATGGATTTCAAAATCTCTAATAATATAAAGATCATCCAAATTCGCAGTCAGTGTATTATAAATTGTGATCGCAAATCAGTCACAAGGAAGGATAAAGCTAGGCTAGATAAATCAATTGACAACTTCACTATCACGGCACACCTAAAGTTGGCAAAGCCTTAGTCATAGAAGAATTCACGGTGTGTGTCATGCTTTAGTCGTTACCACGACTTTCATAATGACAAAAGAGGGAACCAAAGCCATAACCACAGCTTCCTAAGTGTCCGTTGTAGATAAAAAATCACGAGGGTAAAAGTTTGTTCGTGACCACAACTCAAGCAATTGGAGTTTTCTCTTCAAATAGAGGAATTCGCAGTCTAAGTCGCACCTAAGGCATTGATATCTCGTGACCGTAACTTTTGAGAGTGGTTAGAATACAACGACTATATTTTCTTAGATAACCAACGAAAAGCTGACATATGGACTAGCCGTTAGACACAAACTATGTTTTCCATCGAAATTTTCAGCTCCTCTATGGAAATTGGAAATTCACTACCGCGAAAAGGTAATAGCGTCTGCAACCTCCACCTGACAAGCATTTAATGTTGAATCTGCCTAGTACATCTTCAAGATTTATTGATTATTTTAGTCCAATGTCTCTTTGGTGGATATGAGCTATAAATACTCCATCAAACGATGTAAATGCAAGAGAATTCATTAATTTATAACTATATTCTTGCTAATTTGCTACTCATTCTTTCAATTCTTATTTATGCTTTAGTGATTGTTTGGTATGAGCAATAAACACCATTGGAAGAGGTTTTAGTGTGAGCTTTGAAAACACTTATAACAGGTTTTAGTATGAGCCTTGAAAACACTTATAAGAGGTGTTAGTGTAAGCCTTGAAAACACTTGTACGAGGTTTTTGTGTGAGTCTAAAAAATACAAGTTGTAAAAGTTTGATATGAGCTTGGAAACATCTTTTGAATTGAGTGAAATACCCAATTATAGAGAACTGGAGAGTGGATGTAGGATTGGTTAACACCCAAACCACTATAAACTCTTGTGTCTATTATTCTCTTCTTCTACTCAACTTTTTAAACACCTTATTCCTCATTTTATTTTTTAATTGAACACCAATTCAACCCCCCTTCTTGGTGCCCTATGCCAATAACTTTTCCTTCCAAGTACCTCAATACTAGATGTTTGAGGTGTTAAACCTCTAATGAAGGTTGTAAGAGGGGGATTGGATGATGAGTAGAATACATTGAAGCTAAGACCATGTCTAACTAATAGGGGTCTTTAAGATATAATTAATGTATCTAAAACTTCCTTCCTTTGATGAAACTTGGAAATGAAATTTCTAAGCTCAATTGCCTCTCCTTTTAAGGTATAATTTTCCTTTCTTAAGGAATTTAGAGAAGAAGAGGACTTAGAGAGATTATCAATAGATTTCTTGAGTTCTTCATTAGAAGTCCTTAACTCACTTACAAGATCATTTAAGGATTTAAATTCATCCTCTAGTTTGGAGCATTTTTTTTATAAGTTTTTATTTGTGACTTATATTTGTCAAATCTCAAAGTAAGAGCTTCTAAGGCCTCATCATTTACATCATCTAATTCATCATAATTTTCATAAGAATGTGGAGTGAAGAGCTTACATCATTTAAAGAGTCATTTTGTTCCATGAAGCATAGATTTGCAACTTCCTCCTCTTCATCCTCTTCACTTGAGCTGTCATCCTAAGTTTCTTTGAAGCTCTTCCTCTCTTCCTTGTCCCTTTCTTCTTCTTCTTTAATTTGGGGTAGTCATACATGATGTGGCCTTGTTTGCCACACTCATAGCATGTAACTTCACCCATTCTTTCCTTGTGGTTTAGAGTTATTTTCTTGAAGTTTCTTATATCTTTTCTTCTCCTTATCAGTTCCTTTATTCTTCTATAAAACATGACAACTCCTCTTCTTCTTTATCACTATCTTCCTTACTTGAAACAACCTTTGGTTCCTTTTCTTTAGATGAATATTTGAGAGCTAAGGTCTTCTTTTCTGCTTTGTCTATTTTGTCTCTTTACCTTTTTATCTTCTTCATCTCCTCATCTTTCTTCAAGGCTAGCTCATGAATTAGAAGCTTATCTTTGAGAATATCAATTTGCACCTTCCTAATCTTTAGATTTGATTATTGGATGATGCAAACTCTGGCATCAAATTTTTTAAGAGATAAAGATTTGAGAATTTTTTAGTTTACCTTATGATTGTTGAGAATCTGTCCGAATTTCTTCATATTTGTGACAATCAAAAAGAGTTTATTCGTCATGTCTGTGATGTTTTCATTCTTCTTTCTTCATCTTAAACAACTTTCATTTAATCATATACATCTCTAGTCTGCTGGGCTTCACCAATGTAGTGCCTTCATCAGTAGTTTTCCAAAGCCTTTCATTTCCCATGGGTTGTGAGGCCATGTTGGACCCTTTCTATTTCTTCTCTTGATAGAGAACTAAGAAGGATTGTCATAACCCTTTTGTTCCTTCCATTGGATCTCTTGTGAGCTCTAACCTACTCTTATCTTAGGATTAATTCTTCACTTCCATCAACCACCTTAATAGCTAGCTTCCACTATTTTGCTACGATGTCCTAAAGATCCACCATATTGCTATTCAAGTATATCTCCATCCTATACTTCTAATGAGTATAGTCGGATCCATCAAAATATGGCTTGAGATGGGTATGGATTCCTTATTGTGCCATTGATATTTTCTCAAGCAATTAAGACTTGAAATGAAACTTCGCTCTGATAGCACTTGTTGGCCCTTGAGCACTAAGAAGGGGGTTGAATTAGTGGGAAACTAAAAAATTTTCAGGGAAGATGAGGTGTTTATAAATTAAAATAAGAGTAGAAAGAAAGAACACATAATATTTATAATGGTTCAGGTGTTAACAAACCCTACGCCCACTCCTTAATTTTTCATAATTGAGTGTTTTAATCAACTCAAGGTGGTGTTTCCAAACTTCACTAAACTTGTACAATGTGTTTTGATGGCTCACACATAACCCCACATTTGTGTTTTAAGGCTCACACAAAACCTCACTCAAATATTTTACTAAATCTCACACTTTTACCTATCATAAGAGTTTTGATAGCTAGGCTAACTCTCAACCCAATTACAATTGTGTTCAATGCTTACACCCAACAATAATAACTCACAATCAAAGAATATGAAATTATGAAGTAAATTTGCAAGAGTTTGGCTATGATTAATGAAATTTTCTTACAATCATGTATGTTTGGTAGAGTATTTATAGGCAATAACCACCAAAGAGACATTGCTAACAAACTATGCCTAAATCTCTAAGGTAAGATAGACAAATTTTGCATTACATGTCGCGATTGACATTTTGCGATCTCGAATAGCCAATTTACATTGGGAAGATCAAAATCGTGGTACAGAAACCCGTTTGTGTCTAACGGTAACCCACGTAGCGTACTGTTATTGGTGTTTTAAGAAATATAATTGTTATGTTTGACTAACCAACCAAAAGTCGTGGTCATGATTGAGATCATTCTTGGGCGCAATAGTAACCGCGAATCCTTCTATTTAGTGAGAAGAAATCACTCTTATAAGTCGTGGTTGTAATAGGTTATTCTCCTTTATGAATTTTGATATTTCAATGGTTATATTGAACACTTGACATGTTATGGTTGTAAACTTCGTTTCCTCATTTATGTTATAAAATTCACAGTCTTGATTCAGGACTCAAACACCACCGTGAATCTCTATGTGTCATTCAAGTCTTCCTAGACTTGATGGTGGCTATGATTTCCTCCGTGAATTTATCTGGCCCAAGTTCATCCATCCTTGTTGCAAGGTCGCGATAACGATTTAGAGGATCCTAACTGTGAATTTGGATGCCTTACTCAATGCTAAAGATTTAGACTTCCATCCAACTTCCAATACAAACCTAACTTAGAAACTGTAAAAACAACACTTAAACAAGATATTAGTACCTATCAATCTTCATAGTCAAGATTAAAAGAGGCCTTTGACTTAGGTTTGACCAACCTAGTCTAACATTTTCAATAGGTTATTTTCCTTCTTTAATGGTCATTGGATACTTCAATATGCATTGGCCATTTTCAATGGGTTATTGGTCTTCCCATAGTAGTTTAGCTTATGCTTTTATAGGTTGTTGGCTTTGCTACTTCTTGCCTTCAAAAGGAAAGATTTTCCTATGGTCATTGGGCTTCTAAGTAATTTCTTCATAATTTTCTCCTCTTATTTTCCCCTTCATCTCTATCTTGCAGGACTCCTATTCATAGCTTTTAACTTATTCTTAGAGAGCTTTATGCCTTCCAACTTAGTTAAATTAACATCTCTTTAGCTTTCTTTTTAGACAATTGTAAGGTATTACTTTAAGATATGCTTACTTCTTTCTTAGAAGTTAGAACATATTCTATTTTAATTCTTCAATGCTTTTTAGACCTTTTATTGGGGTTAACACCCTTGGTCAACATTTTTCTCTACCTCATTAACTTTAGAAGCTTTAATTCTTAAGCTTTTAGAAGCTTTAAATCTTAAGCTACTTACTTTTCAAACCCTAAACAAAATAAGTCAACCAAATCAAACATTCAAATCAAACGTTAAAACTTTTCAAGATTTTATTATCATCTAAAATATTTTTAAAATGTGATTTAGGCAATGCATTATCAACCTTTGGGTCATATGGTCAATAAGAACTTTACTTTTACAAATGATGAAATCAACTTAGTAAAATTTAATGAGGATAGAGCCTCTCTTACACTTCAAGTTAGTAAGGCTCTAAGATGATCTTTCAATGGGAATGAAGTTGATTTCACTAATATTATTGAATAAGAAAATTATGAATGCAATAATTGAAAGGTGTTATGTTTGCTTTTAGTGTCAAAGATTTGTTTGTTTGTTACTGTTCTTTTAGTCAAGCACTATTTAAAGTATTTTGAGCATTAACATTGTCTTGACATAGTGGGCTTATGGATTGGTAAATCCTATATGTTTCTTTTTCATGCTAAATTAATTTTTTCAATGACTTAAGTCCTTTTCTTGTTAAGCTTATTACTACCTTTTGCCTTTAACTTATAAGTTATGCTTTGAAAGGTTTTCATAATTCTATTTCTTTTTCTTATGTTTATCTTGGCATATGGATTCCTTATTATTGTGTTATTTTTATTGAATTCTTTTCATTAGATGGTGTAACGCCCTAAATGTTATTTGCCATAGTTCATACATGTTCATGATGAGTTAGTACCTTCTAAAATGATCCCAAATGAGTTCTATGACATTTAGAATTATTTGGAATGTTAGTTAATACAGGTCTTATAGTGTTAAGAGGAATTATTTTGAGGTTTTTGGAATATCCATCTAATGGGGAAACGAGCTACAACTATGGGGATACTCATGTTTTTGAGATAGAGCTAAAATTGAAGTTTAAAGGATAGTTTCTTCATACCATGCAAAGGTTGCGTTGTTATGAAAGGTTTATATATAAAAAAAATTTAGCACAAATTCAAAACTCATTTTCATAATTTTTCATCTTTAAAAAACTTTATTCTCTTAATTAAGTTATTCTAACCCTCCTAATCTTGTAGATGCCTTATGTAAATATTAGATAATATGAATTACTCATTAATCTTTAGATGTTTAGAGGATAAGAAAATATCATAAAGCTTAAATTTCTTACATATTCATAAGCACGAAAGCTTTAGGTTTTTTTAGATACCCTTAACCTATCTTGATTCTTATGTGTTGAGGATGAGTTTCAACATAAAAATCTCTTAGATCCATGCTACATCAATTAAGTTATGGTGTGAGTTATTAAAAAACATAAATTGGGGAAAAAGAATCCACCTATGTTTCTTTCTTTAATTAATGCTTTCTTTTAGTTTTTAAGAGCCTTTTAAGATATGTTTATATGTTAAAAGATGTTTAAGAATGTTAGAGTTCAAAACCCTAATTTTGGGCAAATATGTCTCTCAAGGGTTTAATATATATATATTTTTTTGAGTGTATGGCTTGTTTATGTTTATATTTATGTTTGAGTTTGGATTGCTCTATTTATTTTTACTTAGTGTTGAGAATGATTTTTTTTTATTGTTATTGTTATTATTAGAAGATCTAATAATTAAGTTAGCTCTAAGAGTTTCTATAGTGCCCATATGCTTACAGTTGGTTAGATGAGTAAGTCGCCCTACTATTATGATTATGAGTTATTGTCTAATGTTAGAGGCTAAGATGTTTGCATTGGAGTCTCAAAACTCTAATTTAGATGTTTATGTTTTATGGAAATTTTGATAAATGACTTTCCATGCTCTTGTTAGATAATGATGACTTATATGTACATGTTCTGCTTAGTGATTCTAGGTTTTTGAGAGGCTAAGGAGAATTTGAAACATTAAGAAGTTATGACATTGGCTTAAGGTTGCTCGTCAAGTAAAGTGAGTGTTGATTACTTATTAAAATGTTTATTATCCTTATTATATTACCACATATCCATGCATCATGTCAAGTATATATGTATAAGTATGCATATGAAGTATATGAAATAAAAAGATACATGCATATGATATGATTAGTTAATGTTAATGATGTTAAGAATGTTTGCGTAAAACTATATAATTGTTTGGTGTCTTTGAGGATAACTAGCAATTCCCTTAGAGTGTATGATTGATAACGATAAAAAGAAGAAGTAAGAATTAACAAAAGTAAGTGTTTTTGATTCATTAGCTAGGGTATGAGTTGATCTTCCTTATCCTTATAAAGTAAATATTATTAGGTAAGTTTGGTCAGGGTATGAGTTGATCTCTCTATTCTTAAAAGAAAAGTTAAGGCATAGTAAAAAGATGAAGTCTCTTATATCTTAAATGGAAATTTATATGACTAAAATCACTTACATTTTTTATGATGTGATATTTTGATCCATATTATTCATAATATGTGTTTGATGATGTATGAGTGTGAAAACAAATATGTCTCGATAATAGCGAAGGTTATAATATGTAGTAACTATTGACTTAGTTTTCTTTAAAACTCACCCCACCATATCCACATCTAGTATGCACAAGTTATACGAGTTTAGATGACCACGTGCTAAACCTAAACAAGATATTACTTAAAGAAAATATTCTTAAAGGTGTTATTCCTTCTTCCTAGTTACTTTGTATATGCATTAAAATTTCATGATGGATGAAACTAAAGAATTATTTATAAAAAGAGTTTTAAGGTTTTGTAATTCAAATTTTAACATCTTTAAACAATGTTGCACATAAATGTATATATGGTTTAAGTTAAGCATATGAGTGTTATTTATCTCTCCTTTCATTATACATGATGAATATGTATGAGATGTATAACTTAGAATGGATGAGTTAGGACACTCAAATGTTCTCTCTTGATTGCTTGGTTAAGCATTATACATGTTGAGTTGTTAGCTCACTAAATATTTTTAAGGTTGGGTTGATGATGGGATGTTTGTCTTTGTAAAGCCATACTTATTTATAAGTCAATTGAAAGGACGGTGTTTGAAGCTTATGAATTTATCTTGAGTTTCTCTTAATGTTTCTCCCTTTTATATTTTCTTTGTCCTTTTGAGCTTTATGTATTGCAAGTATGATATAGATGAGTTAATCTCCTACGATAATTGTATAGGCTTATTGAACATTTAAGGTTGAGTATGATGATGTTATATATGATGATTTAGGGATGAAAGTAAGCATAATGAGTAAGAGTGAGAGAGCCTTTATTGGTAATTCCTATAGAGTGAGAGAGCCTTTATTGGTAATTTCTATAAATGCATTTGGGGAATTTAAGGTTAAATATATAACTTTGATGAGGTTTAGTATGTTAAAGTCTACAACTTAGGCTTGCTATGATCATGGCGGCTTTATGCCTACCCCTCTCTAACACTAGTCTGGTTTAATATAAGCTATGTGCCCTTCATTTTAGGTCTTGATATATTACTGAACTTTGAATTTGGTTATTCGGGATGCTTTTACTAGAATTAACAATTGTTCACCAAGATACCTTGTGGTTTTATTGTTGCCTTCTAGTTCAAATTTTTGTTACTAAATTTTTTTTTTTTAATGGTTCTAGCTTATCTTGTTTCTTTTGGTTACTTTTTGAATTTTAGGATATGGTAGTTCTATTGCTAAGCATTTCTTTCAATGGTTGATTTTGCTTTCCTTATCTTAATTTACTTATTGAATTTCTTATTACTATGTACATTATCTGTCAATAGCTTAGCTAAGATTTTTCTTGAGTATTATAAGTTTTGTCTTTAAGGTTATAAATACTTTTATCTATTATTTATCGCTTTGTTTTCTTGCTTGCTATTTTAATGAAATATATTCAATTTATAGATTTGAAAAAAAAAAAAAAAAAAAAAAACAAGACTAGAGACCTACAGATTGTCCTAACTTTTTTTGGTTAGCCATAGAACTAGAAGTTGAACTCATTAGATATAGGAAGTGACAACATTCATGTATAGCTTTAGTGATGAGAATCACATTAAGAATACTTATTAATTATTGGCATGTTGCTCAATTCTTGTTACCATTGCTTTTGTGCCCAATTGATTATTGATTATCACTTGTCCTCTTGTAGTGATTGTTATACATTTTCTTTATATTTTACCTATACTATTTCAATTATCAACTAACTTTATTTAATATCACGCGTGAAAATCCTAAAGCGTAGTTATTTTGACATTTACTGATCTTAAAAATACTCAAGTGAGATAATAATACTATGATATTTATCTAAATATATTGCTAGTAATAGGTACTCGTATTAAATAAATCTAAGTAGCATAGCCCCAAGGCTCTTTTTAGAATAAATCAAGAGAAAGAAAATAAAAGATTTATTTCTATTAATCGAATTAATTCACTTTAGCAATAATTTTTTTTATTTAAAATAAATTTTAAATTGATAGAAGCATTAAAAGAATTATTGAATCTTCTTATCAAATAATCTCGTTTTGAAAATGAAAGAATTTAATTTTAAAAATACAATATTTTCAAATAAAAAGATTATTAAAATAATATTTAATTTATTCAAAGTTTTCTGAAATCTAAGTCTCTAAATATGGTATGGAGGCTAAATTTCTATGGATAACTTGGTGAGTACTAGAGGTTTTGATTAGGTAAAATAGTGAGTGATGTCAAAGGATCATATGATCGTTTTACACCAACTTGAGGATGTGTTGCAAATTTCTTTTTGAACATTTTAACTATCTTAAATAACTAAAGCACTTAAGTTAGAGAGAATTTAGCCTTCTTATTTTAACATTTATTTTTCTCCTCATTATGCATAATGAATTACTATACCAAGCATTATTTATATCCATGCAAAAGATGCCTTATCATTGATGCAAGAAAAATGGAGCTTTACCATACATACACGCCCTTAAAAAAGTTGAAACTATAGTAATAATAGTTGTCACTCCAAAACAACCTTAGACTCTACAGTACATGGATGAAATTGAAATAAGCATATGTGGAACCATAAACATCATTAAACCTCTAGTAGTCAACGCATAAGGTAAGCTAGCCTCCAAACAGTCAGAATTAATTGATAATACACTCACTGTGATATGACGTTGCAACCACTAATAGAAGCTAAAAGCACAGTACATGTTAGCTTCAGCTTCTATATATAACTTATATGTGATATATATAAATATTGTCCTGATACTTATATGTGATATATAAAAACATTGTCCTGATACTGTTATAGATAATGTTAACTAAAGTGACAGAAGAGAGGGAGCATATATATATGCATGCTGCTAGGATTTGGCTCCTAATTAATTCATCTAGTCTCTGATCTTTTATAAGTAGAATTCCCTGGAATGGACATCTGATATTTGCCTTTTTGATCATCGTGTTGCCTGCACTGACTTTCATTCACCTGATGAGCGCCAAAAGACAACCCTTTGCTGCTGCGGCTCGAGCTTTCTCCATAGGATTGATCAGCTGATAAGCTCTTCCTGCGCCTCTCATTGTGTCCTGCCAAACGCCTGCGGCAACTCCTCTTTGCTTCATCAAACTCTGATAGCCCATGGAACCTATTAACCCACAATATCAAGTGTATAACATATTGGACAACTACTTGCAATGCAAGAAATTAAAAGAGAGATTTTGGGTTCTTCTTGGCCTCCATTATCCATACGAGTCCCATTATAAAAATATGTTTAAGACCATGTGTGAGGTATCTAAGTCTCCCTTGATCCTATAATTTACCCACGGATCTTAAGAGGACCTTAGCAAAAACTAAATCACAAAAGATCAAGATTCATAGGGGTGACAGAAGCAAATTAAAAAGAATAATGTTAGGTATTGCATGGTTCGAAGTGACAGCTTATACAAAACATTTTCCATACTATATAACATGAAATTAAAATATATATGTACCTACCTGCTGCATTGTTGACAAAACCTCTGCCTTAGGCCAGCAACAACCGCGGCTGGTGCCTTCGCATGAACTTCACAAACCTTATGTCGCCTATGGTACCTCTTAGCATCACTTAAATCAACTCCACACTTCTCCACTTGGCAAGATGGTGGCGACGCCCCGCCGCCACTAACACTACCACTACCACTAGTCCCTCTCCTCCCACAAACAACTCCACCTCCCCCTTTCTTCTTTTCATCATCAACAAAACTACCACTACTTTCCTCTTCTTCTTCCATATCATCCTCCATATCTTCATCAACAACGCAACAGCGCTTTGCTCCAAAAGCCTTAGCATCCATTGGTGTTATAGGGGTTATCATAAAGAGCAAAGAGCTCTCTAGATGATTAGCTATATAGCTAGGCCGGTGATGGTGGTACTTGAAGTACTTATTGAAGGCTGAGAGAAGAAAAGACAGTGTAAGGAAAAGATGATGATAAAAGTGGGTGGAGGATAGGACCACAAAGCTAACATATTCTTGTGCGTTTTTATTGCTTGTGTGCATGTGACTGAAAATACTGAATGTTACCAAGTTTTAAAGAAATAATGGTTTTTGTAGTTAGGCTGCTTATTTTTTATTTTGATTTGCTATCACTGGAAGATTGTTTCTGCCTAATTCTTGTTATTGTTGGTTACAGTGATAGTTTCTTTTGGCACTAAACTTTGTGAGGTTCTTACTTTCACTTATTGGTGGTCCTCTCTCTGCGAAAAGTCTGTGTACATAAGATATTTGTCAACTACGTATGCGTCTATATGAGCAGAATTGAATCAAGATTTATTTACGATCTGATTAGAAGTTTTTTTTTATTTTGTTTAATTCAAGTCATGAAGATTCAATTGTTAGGTTAGGATGATATTGTCCAAGCAAAAGATAGAAGATTAAGATAAAAAGGCAATGGAAGTGAGGTGATTTCAAGTTTAATTGATTAACATAAAGAATTTGAATGATTATGATTATAATTATGACATATGATTTTATATATATATATATATATATATATATATATATATAGTTCAAAAATTAGTAAATACTGTGTTAATTATGTGGTAGCTAGATGGATTATATCTTTAAAAGAGTGCACCCATTAACTGGAAGCGTTCGGGAATTCTCGGCTACAACAAACATAGGATACATGGCTTTCACGTGTTAGCGAGCTTTATATAGGCGTGAGAGTGAGTGTGTGTAAGTGTAAGCTAATATTAATCTTAATGGAAGTAACAAACTAAGCCCAGTTGAGATAATATTGGGGACTTTGGTGGGTATTGCACCCATCGCCTTAAATAGTGTCATCGCATCTTATAATGCATCTAACTTCCTTTTTTTTTAATATATATATATATATATATATATATAATTTCTTTATTTATCGTACATTTTATGTATTTTTTTAGTTTTTAGTTCAATTTTTATTTTTTTATTCACTTTCTTTATTTGAAATCTTTTTCTAGATAGCCAAATGTGACCATAATAATAGTAATAATGATCATATTAAACTGCATTTAACTCTTTTTTTTTTTTTCAAATGTAGACTTGCTTATTCTTTTTCTATGATATTTTTGTTCACTTTTTGTATTTATCTAATTAAATTTTATATCTCAATAATTTATTTTTAGATAGCCAAATATAGTTCTGTAGTAACATTAACTATATTAGGGTCACATTTGATTTAAATTTTTTAAATACAAATTTTCTTCATAGTTTATTCATTATTTTGTAATATATGCAATTAAATTTTATAATATATAGATCAAATTCTATATTTAAAAAATTTAAATATAGTTTTAAAGCTACATTACTGTTCACATAATTCTAAATGCTATAGGTATCACCGTTATAAAATAAAAATTGTTTTTTCGGTTTTGGAAATGCAGTTGTAGCTGAGTAGCTATACCTGTTTTTTATAGTATTCAAGGCAACATTCGATTGCTTTAGATTTTTTTTTTCTTTTTTAGATATAGAATTTATTGTATATAAAAGAATAAAGAAATTATGTAAATAAAGTAAAAATTTTTATATCCAAAATATGAAGCTTAACACAATCTACTATAATTATTGTTACCATCAAAAGTGCATTTGACATATTGATATTTTTTAAAAAAAAATTGCAGAATATAAATTAAAAATATATAAAATTAAATTAAAAAGATAGAGAAAGTGAACATTTAGTGAACAAAATAGTTGTTGGATATTTAAAAAAAAAAAAAAAAAAGCCCAAATGCTGCCTTAAGTATTACAATGCTGTAGGTTTAGTGAGGAGTTACACCTATCATTCTTGTTGTTTTAATTTTATAGAAGAGATAGGTTCTTTTGGTTTTATGGAAGATAGAAAGAGAGAGAGTGCAAGACTAAAGCAATGGAAGTGATCATATTACTGGCAGAACTATGAGAAGGACACATCGAATTTTATTGCAAATTTGCAACCTTTAATGGACCGTACGGCACCAATGGTTAAACAAAAGTATGGTTCTTTGAGTAGGACGGGCAGAATACTGTAGCCGAGCACCCTATTCTTCTTTAGTGTTGGAGCTTATTGATCTCTAGTATTTTACTCTCTGCCTTGCTTTATTCCCTCCGCTCTACTTTTATCTCTTCTTTTTTCGTTGCTGGGTGAGACTTTGGTTTCACGTGTGCATCAACCTTAATTCCATTATTTAGACAGCCAACCATATGTGATTTAATAGTAAGCAATTCAAGATCATTCCTGAAATTGAGAGTTCAGATGTAGTTCTAGTTCTGTTTGCCATAATCTGAGTTTGGTCATATATTAACCTTATATGACATCACATGTGGAAAGCATAGATAATTTTGCTCTAAAGTATGTTTGTGGTCTCTCGATATTAAAATGTTTTAATCCCATAACCAATTAATAAGATACAATTAAGTAGTTAAAATTTATAAATATATAATGTGCTCTATTTTTTATATTTTCTTCTTTTTGGGTAATGTTTTCATAAAAAAAAAGATTGCATCAAAGAATGTCACAAAATTATTAAAGAAAACAATAGACATACCTCGGTACCAATGTTATATATATATAATTAAAAAATAAAACTAAATGCAATTTAATACGGTTGTTATTACTATTAAAAATTGTGTTTGGATGTTTGAAATTTGATAAATAAATTACAAAATATTAATGAAATAAATATAATATAAATAAATTTAAAATAAATTCTAATTAAAATATTCAATACATATTTTATAAAAAAAAAATTCCAAATGCAGCTTCCTCAGCAACTCCGCTCTGAAATGTTAAATGGGCTGTAGAAATGGCGGCATATATTTGTATAGAATGCGCATATGGTGACATATATGCTGATAGGGGTTTATTTATGATACAAGTCTATTGGCCTTTGCGTGCTACATGCATGGCGTTGCAAGTGACATCTACGATGGCCTGGACCCTAGAGAAATAATATACCTGTTAAAAATAGTTCCACCGTAGACGTGCAATATCTCATTATGACATGACCGAAGACAGGTTGTCACATGTCTATCGTACCATATTACATTGGATGACTTAAGCATATGCCTATGATCGAATAAATAAGTCCACTCGTGGAGAACAGAGTGAAGCTTTTGCTTTGCTTTTACCAGCTAGATTTTTTTTTTTTTTTAGAATACCTTGAATTTTTTTTTTCTAACCAAAAGATCATTTCATAAAATAATCAAGGAAGATGAAATATATTTTTGAAGATTAACGTTTTTATTTCTCTAGAAACATTAATATACCAACTTATGTTATTCAGTAATGATTCATGCCTCTAAACTCTATCGGCCACTTGATTACAACTGTTCAGAATATAGTGAAAAGTACAAATATGAAATGAAGAAGACAATTTTTTAATATCCTCTACAACTGACTTAATCTCTCATTGGAACTCCTAAATTTGGTTGTTGGCACTAACAATTACCACCAAGGAGTTAAACTCACAATTAATCTTTGACAGCTAAAAAGACCTTGCTAGTTTGACTGCATACCTGAGAGCATAAGCCTCATATAGCAATGAGGAGTGACAAACATAATTTCTAATACTACCATTAATTAGCTGGCCTATCCAATGTCTACACACTGTTGTAGCAAGAGTTTTTCTAGTCTGGGTATTACAAGAAGCATCCACATTCAATTTGATAATACTCATATCTGTAGGCTCCCAATATGTTTTAACATGCAAATGAGCTTGTTGAACCCTTGATTGCAGCTTTATCCCTGTTTGCAAACACATTTGGAAACACTCCATGAAAGTAACAACCCCATTAAAAATGGTATGGGGATCAATATCTCTATTAGAGAATACCTTCTCATTACGTGCCAACCATATAGCTCAAACCATGTGAGCCATCAGCTCCTTATTTGTAGGGAGAGTCAGCACCGCCATCTTCCACCATTCACTAAAATTTGAGTATGAAGATGAATTAAACCGCAAACTTAATAGAGATACAAACCATATTGCCCTGGCATGGTTGCACATATAAGCATATTTAACACAGTTTCAAATTCATATCTGCAAATTAGACATAAATTACTACTACATCGTTTCCCTGCAAAAAAAAAAAAAAAAATCAAGCCCTGGTACATAGTTTTTAGCACACAAACATGGGAATATCTTAAGTTTAAGAGGAATTTGGAGACTCCAAATATCATTCCAACAGTTTAATATTTGTCCATTATTAGATGAAGAAGACCCGTTAAGATAGGCAATCCTGTTTTGCCTCAAAACTATTTCATGACCCTTCTTTACTGAGTACGGTCTTTACCTGCTAGGGTGCCAAATCAACTCATCATCTTGGTTGTAATTCCCACCAAAATACTTAGAATTCTGGCCCTATCCATAGGATTAAAGAATTGGTTCACAATATCCTAATTCCAATATCTCCTATCATGATCTGTAATCCTTGACACTAAGAAAATATTAAGACACTTTAAAATCTGGAGCATTTGGAACCCATTTGTCTTCGCATATTTCAATTGAACATCCACTCCTTACATTCCATTTGCATCCATTCACAATAATGTCTTTACCTTAAAAGATAATGCTCCAACACCACGATGCACCACCTCCTTTCTTAGCTTACAAAAAATTTGAGGAAGTAAATTCCTTTAAGAGTGTATGCTAATAAGCTTCCTGGATTAGAAATGATTCTTCATGTCATTCTAGCTAGTAGGGCCTTATTCATAATTTTTAGATTTTTGAACTCCATACCTCCTGCAACTTTAGGTATGCAAAGATCCTTCCACTAGCACAAGTGTAAGCCTTTATTTTGCCACCACCAAAATCTAGCTAAAATCTATTCCATTTTAAAGAAGACATGAGATGGCAGATGAACACTAACATCAAATAAATGGGAATCACATAGCCTATTGCTTTAATCAAGACTTCCTTTCCTATTGTTGAGAGGAGTTTCCTTTTCCAAGAACTAAGCTTCCATTGCATTCTATCAAGAAGACATTGAAAGATCTAGGATATAGAATTACCCTACGTAGAAGGTCCTTCCAAGTAACTTTGAAGAGAATTGGACTCCTTCATATTTAGGCTTGTCAGAATAGCCCTCCTCCTATCTTCCTTCATATTAGGTGAGAAAATCACTTTAAAATTTTAGTGGTTAATCTTTTGGCCCAATGCCTTAGAATATGTGGCTAAGATATTATTCAATACATATGCATCTATTAAGGAAGCTCTGCCCAATATCAGTGTGTCATATGCAAAAAGAATATGAGATAAAATAGGGTAATGTGGTTTGATCTTTAATTTTTGTATTTTGCCTTCATTAACTCCTTTCCATAACATACGAGAAAGAACCTCTTATGACATGATGGAAAGGTAAGGGGATATCGAGTCTCTTTGCCTTAGTCCTTCTCTAGGTTTAAAATAAGATGAAACAACTCCATTGATTATTATACTAAATCATACCGATTTGATCCATATCATGATTTTATCATTCCAAACACCTACAAAACCCATCTTATCTAGGACCATATGGAAAAATTCCCAATCAAGCCTATTGTAGGCCTTCAACATATCAATTTTCAAAGCCATTATACCTCTCTTGCCTCTTTTCTTATTTTTGATAGCAGGTAAACCTTCATGTGCCATGATAATATTATCCAGTATAAGGTGGTTAGAAACAAATGCCTCTTGCATAGGGGACATTAAAGAAGGTAATAATGGATAAAAGTGAGAGACAAAAATTTTAGAGATTACCTTAAATAGAAAATTGGTGTAGCTTTTGGGCTTGAATTCTATCAATCTTCAATGAGTCTTCACCTTTGGGACAAGCACTAGCTGGGTCAAGTTAACACTTCGAGGAAGGTGTCCCATTGTAAAGAAATTTTTTACTAATGAAATCACATCATTCCTAACCACTCCCCAATACATTTAAAAGAACATTCTTGAGAATCCATCTGCCCCCAATGGTTTGTAAAGGCCTAACAAAAACATAGCTTTTATGATTTCTTCTTTTGTCACTTCAACATAAAGACTTGCATTCATGTATAGAGTTACTAAACATGAAATATTGTCTAGAATCTCCTGAGGCTGACCTTTCCTTCTTTTTTTTTTTTTTTTTTTTTCTCAAAAAGCTTATTGAAATAATCTTTAACATAATTCAAAATGTTCTTATACCCCTCTACCCATCTTCCAGCTTTAAACATTAGCCTACTGACATAATTCTTAAAATGCCTCGTCATCATGCTAATGTGAAAAGAATCTAGTATTTCTATCTCCTAATTTAAGCCATTAAATCTACACTTTTTAACCCTAATAATCTTTTTCGAGTTAAGTTTTTCTCTACTACTTTGTTATCCTCAATAAAGGGATTTTTATGAATCTCTTCAATATCTTTTTTGATCCTATCAATCTTTAATTTGGTGTTACCCACACTTTCTCTACTCCACCATTGAAGAGATCTCCTACACAAGTCCAGTTTCCTCATAATCCATTTTTGGCTATTGTTACCTTATTGTGATGCCCAAGCCCCCGCAACACCGCTTCTACATTCTGACCATCTTATCCATCTTGAATGGAAAAAGAACTATTTATTATCGAGGTGAGCACTTAAATTTAGAGTAACCACCAGCGGCTTATGATATGATCTAATGATATCCCTATGAACTAAGAGTACATTAGGGAAGAGTTATTTCCATGCCAAGTTTATCAATCCTCTATCAAGCCTTGCTCAATGAAATTTTCACCTAATCTCCTATTAATCCACGTGAATAAATTACCCAAGAACCCTATTTCCATGAGATCATAAGCATCTATGAAATCATTAAGCAAAGACATCTCCCTCTAGGATCCTCTTCTTCCCCTTTCCTTCTCATGAAAGAAGGCATAACAGTTAAAGTCTCCAATACATAACCATGGTATATCTTCTTGTAACTTTAGCCTTGCTATTGACTCTAAAACCTCTTCTTTTTAATTCATATAAAGGGCTCTATATGCCCCTGTGAGATGCCATATATTATATTCTTTTATCAAAGCATCAATGAAGTGGATCCAACTTTCTAAAAATTTAACAAGGTAAAAAAGCCACCATAGTGTTAATCCCCCTACCTTGCTAATAGGATCCATACAAACTATAATCCTAAAACTCATTCCACATCTTAACTTATCCAATCAATTACTTTGTTGCTTCATTTCTTAAAGGAAGATAACTAAGGGGTAATGGATCAAAATAAGCTCTCTTAGAGCTTTAACTACCTTGGGTTACCCAAAACCTTGGTAGTTTTAAGCTAAAAGCCTCATGGTTGTTATGATGGTTTTAAGCCAACCACCAAGCTTTCTTATGAATTTTCACTTTGGGAGCTTTGCAATCTAAAATTAAGGATAATAATGTTAGAATGCAAGGTTTTTGTTGATCATTGAAAAGGAGAAACTTTCTTTTTGAAGTGATGTCATTTGCTTGGATCATACATTTTTGGCTAATGACTTGAGTTTAAACTTTCTATTAGTTTACGATTTTGGTGTTTTATGGGCTGACAAGAAAATTTTGGGTTTAAGGTCTGGTGCGCTAGTTGGTTACAACTGGAAAACAAGCTATAGGAAACTTTTGGTATCTTGTGTTTGGGCTCTAATGTAGCAAGCCCCCGAACCTGCTCATTGAGACATTTGGGCCTATCAAGGTCTACATCTCTACCTTCCAAGTCTAGGCCTTGTCCTTTCTTCTTCAGGCTGATCCCATCTTTGCTATCACTCATTTCTTCCTTATTTCTTAGTTTTACCCTTTCCATCCTAAGATGTTCCTATTCACACTCTAGTCCCCCTTCATAGCAAGCTACGTCAACATGATTACAAGATTTTATGAGTCTTTTCAACCTCATCTGTCACTCCTATCCCAATATTAATTATGGATGGCTCCTTCTCTACTAAGTTTCTACCTTCCTTCATGCTTTCGGACATAAAAGACTCTACGCTGCCTCTTTAATCCTAAGCACCTCCTTTTGCAATTATGGGTTTTGGGAATGGATTTAGTCTATCTTTTTAATCCTGAGCACCTTTTTCTATAATGATGGATTTTGGGAATGGAATTAGGTAAATCCCAAAGGAATACCCACTTGAATTAAACCTTAAAAAAGTATCGACACCATAGGCATCATATTTGTCATTTACTTGGATTTATTATTAACTATATTAAATGGGTCCATGCAAGCTCTTTAAAATAATCTTAGCTACCATCATTTAACTTTAATATTAAAAATCTTTAAATGAAAAATTATAATGTAGAAATCTTTCAAATATAAAGATCATATCAGAAAAGATAATTGACCACACACATGAATTTATTGCTATATAGGCTGATTTCTTTCTTTCTTTTTTTCCTCTAAACACTTTTATTGAAACCCTATTTAATAAAAATTTACATAAAAATTTTATGTAATCTTTAAATAAAAGTTGAGATAGTTTACTACAACTAAAAGGTTGCACTTTTTAGTCAAATAAAACTAACCTTAATTTGGATAGATTTAAAAATCCCTAGTTAGAAATTATAACACTAAGGGAAATTCATAGAAACAAAATCCACCATCGACCTGAAACCCTAACATCTCCTTGAAACTGTACTACTAACTATTTTTTATGTGTATAATAAGCCAAGAAATCTGAAAGAGAAAGTGGAATTTGAGAGAGAGAGAGAGAGAGAGAGAGAGATTATTGCAATGAAAGGTTTTTCACTAGTTCAAGAAGTAAGACTTGAAAGATTGAAGTGCCTTTAGTTCTATTGTGGAGGAAATCATTATTGAAAACATAAAGTTTTATCTGATAATAATAGTGTGAGAGAATTCATAGTGGTTAGACTATGATGGGCATAATTTTATTTTTTAGACATTGGCAATGTACATGGTATTTAGAAGTGAAGCTATGGTAAAAAAAATTTTAACTTTTTTCATAATAAAAAAGATGATAGGGAAATTTGTGATTTTTTCACCATTAAATATATAAAGCTCCATTAATCCTTTCAGGCCTTTCCATTTTTGTTGCTTTTCATTTGTGTGGTATGGAGTTAAAAATTGTGATAAGGGGATAAAGGGAGATGTTTTTAGTGCTTATATGGCATTTTTTAAAAATTATAAAATGTTATTGTGGCAAAGGGAATTGCTAAAGAAAGAGATGAAAGGGCCTTACGATACCTTGGAGAAACCCAAGACCAAACCCAAAAACAAATCCAAAATCAAGCCCAAAATCAACATTCTAGGCTTGATGGGTTGTACTGCTCATAAACCAAGGTTGTATAGGCCACCTTAAATACCTAGCCTTGAAAACCATTTGGAACTAGTCCTCTCTTAAACCCCAAGGCTGCATAGCCCTGATAAAGGGATGTATAACTCATCCTTGGTTGTATAGCCCATGTGAAAACCCTAATTCCAAGAGGTGCATCTCTCTCTTTGTGATTGGACACATCTATGGTGCAACCAACACCATTTTCTAGCCATATGCGCCCATCCATTATTTATAAATACCCCATTATTTGAATAAGGGAGGAAATAGCCTAGAAACCCTATGGTTACTTTACCAAAATACCTCTCAAACATCCTTAAACACAAAAATCTTAAAACCCTAACTCACCTCAACTCTTTCCAAAGTAGAACTAGACTTAATCTCTTCATTTTATGCATTCCCTAAGCATTTTAGAGAAAAACATTGAATTTGTGAGCCTTTGAGGACACATAAACACACAAAGCCATTCATAAATCCTCCTCATTTTTCCCTTTTTTCTTTCTTTATTTGTTTTCAAAACCTAGGGAGTAGGGGATGTATAGTCTTATGTATAGGTTACACAACCTTTTGCTTAAGTTGTACAACCTTCATATTGGGTTGTACAACCTAAATTGACTGGTGGATAGTTTTTACTAAAGATGATCTTCTTCCCTTACCCAGATTTCACCTTTTTCAAGCCCTTCTTTTTGTGATTTTTTAATGTTCTAGCAGCAGTATAGGGGAGGTTAAACATCCTAGGATCCCTGTTCATATCAAAAATGAAACTTGAGGGTGATACTTAAGTGATTTCACAACTCCTCTACATACAATGTTTCATGCTCCTTTATTTTTTATTTAATGTGATGTTAGGTTCTATTTTGACCCCCTTTTGATAATGACCAAGTGAGGAACTTAAGGTTTCAATGACCTTGAGAGTCTCTTTTGTCATTATGTTTGTGTTTAGAACATGTGATTAATGTCTTGGCCCTCTAATCTTCTTCATTCTTATGTTGTATGCTAACCCTACATGGTTAGTGGTACATATGGATGTCATGCTTTTTTAGAGCTACATAGGGTGAGGATTCATCAATCTTAGTATCCTTCTTGTGATGGGTTTTGCCTTACACCATTCAATATCCTTTAAGTGTTTTGCATTGTATGTTCATCTTTTTTTTTTTTTTTTTTTTTGTCTCATGATTCATGCATTTTGATTATGTTTTGCAATTTGAATTGTGATGATGAAATATGCTATCATGGACATTAAAGACATTCTTAGGTACCTTAACTTTAAAGGTGTAGTAAGATGGTTACTAAGAAGTTTATTTTCTTTTTTTTTAGTTTCTTTTATTTTCTTCTTATCATTTGATTAATTACTTCTCTTTCATTGGGTATAGGTATCCTTACTAGTGCTAGACCATGAATGTGGTCTTGATCATCATCTTATATTTTTTATGGATGATTTTGGGGTAGATGAACATGGATGAATAGATGACAATGCATGCTTACCCCTTTTGCCATGATGCATGACCCCTACTCCCTCTTTGATTACTTGAATATTGATGAATGGAAAACAATGTATGTTTATACCCTTTGCCATGATACATGGCCCCCTACCCCTTTGAGTTGATGATTTGATTTCCCTAAGTGAATCATGCATAGATGCTTGTTTAGAGGCGCTAATGGGACTAATCGATAACTCGATTAAGATATTAAAAGTGAACCAAAGATGTCCTAAGGCTAAATCCCAACAAGTCATACCCAATTTGTGAACCCAATCTTTAATAGGGTCAAGACGAAATAGACCTTATAATATACTTAGATTAGGCTTAGATTTTGCCTTCCCTGAATTCTTATCCAACTAAAATTGAGTGACGACTCCACATTCCTTAGGGATGGTATCAACATATTATCCCACTTTTGGTCCCCTAATTGCCATTATTTGAGGTTAAGGGCTTTAAAATTACACAACGCCCAAAAGGATCCCCCGATGATCCAAACGCGTAACATATCATTGACTCATTACCAATGTAAAAACCCCATCCTTTCGATCCTTCCATTAATCCATAAAAGGATGAAGCAAGATTTTACTCGTTCGAGCGTGATTAAGAAACCCGAGGTGCTTATAGTGGCGACTCCATTAAGGACCTGAAATTTACTTTACGTTTAATCTCTAGTTCACTTTTAATATTTTAAAACTTGTTAATGAATTAGTCCATTAAATTCATGTAGCTTCCACAATTCACTATATACGCTAGGTTCCTTTAGAATAAACCGATGGCTCTTCGAGCTTGAAACTTAAGCTCTATTTAGACTTAAGAGATTGTAAAGAGGATTTACCACTCATGATCTTAGTATCTTCTAGTATATCAAATGGGAGATCACAACAACCGCCCCTTAAGCTTATAGGAGCCATCAAATACAACAACCTTCTTAACCATTAGACATATGTAGGAGCCAGTAGCACTTAAAATAGGTCACCCATCTTATTTACACTTTTTTTTAAAAAAAAAAGAGTGAAAGTTCTCAAGGAATATGGTTAGGTATTCCTAGTGTAAATATAAATGTTACCATCGCCCCCTTTATGTAATTAACCCCCATATGTAAATATTTATGTATTTCCTCATCCTCGTTATGTAAATAAGTTTGTGTGCATCCCTTTCTTCTTAAAGGCATTTTGTTCCTTGCTTGTACATATTTCTTCTAGTAATGTAAAAGATTTTTTCCTTTTAGTACCTTTGTGTATATGTTTTTTTGAGGCTTTAAACTCTTCTTGGTCCAAGGTGATCCTATGCATTCTTTGCCCCATGGTGGTATAAGAATGAGACCACACTTAGGAAAGAGCCACCGGATATTGTGTGTGGGAGGGATAAGGTTGGAATGATCTTCATAAAAACTCTTCTAGAGGGTCATCCTTCTGACTCAACTTGCTCGGGACCTAGTACTTGGTCGTGTGCCTTCTCATCTCACTCATGTCCTTAATGGAGTTCATAATCATATTCTCAATGTCTATCAAACTCAATCCAATATATGCAGCCTCTGTGAACTTGCAAAGCCTGGTATATTCCCATTTTAGATCCACAAGACGGGCATTTTGATTGGTTGTCCTGGACTTTTTGATGGGATCCTTATCTGTAGCCTAAAACTCTTAGTATAACAAATATTGCACATGTTCTTCCTCATATACCTTTCACTGATCATTCCATGGCTAAGTGGTCTAAAAGCCATATAATATTACAACCTATTATGATCCTTGAGTACTTTACTCCCTACAATTTGTTTACCTTTCTTAGCCACAATCTTCTCATCTTCATGATCTGACAAACCCCTATAGTTCAATCAGTATATTTCCCTGACTTCCATTTGAAAGAATGCATTCTTAAGGCCATCTATAGTGTCATCACCCAATGATTTCTCATCCTCATTAATGGTTCCTTCCTTAGTTCCTTTCATAACTTTCCATTCTTTCATGAAGCAATCATATCCACAACTTCCCCTTCTTTCACAGAAAAATTAAATACACAACTTCCTTTTCTTTTATAAAGAAATTAGATAGAGACCTTTGCAAGTCTATCAATTCTAACTTAGCCCCTTTTCCATAATAACCTTGTCCTTTTCTAGTGGTTTGAGTCAGAATCTCTAAAAACTCTGACACTTTTGTAGAATAATTTCCTAATCCTTGGCCTAACAGAAAGTTCATATTATTCATGATTCCCATCACCTTTGAGTCAACCCATTTGTTCATAGCTCCAACAACCTAAAACCTATGAGATGCGACACAGCTGCACTCAATGCTAGCACAATTTCTCTAACTTTTGCATAGATCATCACCACCTCACCCTTGTAAGGGATCTTAACCTTTTGATGCACTATATATGACACTGCTCCCAATGGGTGATACCATGGCTTCTCAATAACAATAAGAAATTAATAGGGATATCTAACATTATAAATTCCACCACTGCTTCTACGATCCAAATCTTTACCATGGTCTTTAATACTCCAACAGCAGGCTTTTATTATCATTATAAGCCTGAATGAAGTTATCTATAGCCTCTTGGACTTTATATGACACCATAAACATGCATAATAGCTTTAAGGGTAGATATTAATCTCAGATCTGTTGACAACCATCATACATAAAGTGTACTTCTCCTTTACCTCAGCTCCTATGAACAAAGCCAAAGTATGATCCTTTCCTTTCAATGGCAAATCTTCATAAAAAAAAAAAAAAAAACTGATTTTCCCTTTATGGGTGCTCAAAGCAGCAATATCCTTCAATGTGGCCTCTCTAGAGATAATCAGACTTAGTAGAGCTTCCACTATGGCTTTCTTATGCTCTCATAAAGTGATGAGCAACTCCCACACACTAATCTAGGGTGGCATGTTTTTCAACTACCTCGTAATAGGGTTATCTTCCTGTTTTTTCTTTATTACAAGTTCATTTTTTCCTTCTCCAACCTCAATTCCTTAGGAGCCTCTCTATCTAGGTTACACTTTTAGCGTCATGTTACATCGCTCACATGCTTCCTTTTGTTCTCCTTGTCACTCTCTTCCCATGACTTAATCATTCTTTTCCTTTTCACCTCTTTCATCTCTTTGTTTGAACTATCTCATGAGTTAATGATGCAAACCATAACAATAACCTCCCTTGGTACTTCCTCAATGGTGGCCATAACAAATTCTTTAAGAATTTTAGAATTTATCATAAATGTTCCTTGGTTGGGAGGTAGAATGCTATGATAGTTTGAGAGAGGATTTCCCCTCATACTCGATCTTTCAGCATTACGCTAAACAATTGTATTATTATTAAATAAAATCCTTAATTTCATGCCTCAACCTATAATAATCATCAATATTATGCACAACCTCTTGATGAAAAACATAGTATGTAGTAGTTTGTACCCCATTGGTAGAGGCTTCAATACTCCCTTCTTTTGTAATCTCTCAAATGTCTTAAATAGAGGCATTCCCAAATCTATAAACTGTGTTGGAACCTTTACTTTATTCATGTTAGTTGTCTTATTTCCTTTTCCTTAGGCTAAGATAGGACACTTTTTCTTCCCTCGTATTGCCTTTTCCACTCAATCTCTAACTCTTTGGCCTGCAAACTTACTTTTTTAAAATCCTTGAAATTTTGTACTAACATACATTTGATTTTAGTGGTAATGCTCCCCTAACAATTTGGACCTATTCCCTTTTAGTCAACTTAGTACCTGCCTCAAAGGTTATTTTCTTCCACCTTCTTATGTAGTTGTTGAAACTTTCTCCAGATTATTGTTTCAAAGACTCTAGATCTTGCAAAGTTAGCTTTAAATTTCAATTACATGCATAATGCTTCTCAAAAGCCTTTATCAATCCTTTTGTATCTTCCCTGATAATCTTTAGCTTATTGATATATTATGTCTTAGCAAATCCCTCTGATGATAGCTTAAAAAGTTTTAGCATGGTTTTAGTGGGAACCCTAAATGCCTTTATAATAAGGACATATGACCGAACATGATGTTTTGCATTTTGAGTACCAATGAAAGTTGAAAGCTCAAGCATTCAGCTCAGAGTTTTTTAGGTTTAAGGGCAAACAACTCTTTAATATTAGTTCATTTCTCTAAGCCTTTGACTCCTAGAGCCATTTGTATCTTTTTTTAGCTGCTTAGGAAAGTCATCAGATAGAGTACTCTCCTTCTCACTTTTCCTAGGCTTATTGAGAGCAATAGTACTACTTTTCATGTCTTTGGCTATCTTAATCTCATAGTACTCCTTTATCTCAAATAGATCATCATCAACCACCATGGGTTAGGGTGTCTTCGTGGGTGCCTTTCCCTCATCGATTCTATTAGCAAAGGTTTCTCCCCTTTTTCAAAATCTCATTTAATTGTTTGTTTACCTCTTTAGTAACCCTCTCCTTTATCTTATCATTAAATTTGGCTATCATCTTCTCTAACACTTTTGATGGTATTGTAGGTTCTACGAGCAATTTTAATCTTTAGATTGAGTTAGGGATCTTGCTTTTTCAAGCGAGTTAGTTGCCCCTTATCTTTCATAAGGGTTTAGAAGGATCTATGATGGTTATAAGATAAGGGTTATCATTATGAAGCATGAATAAATAAATAGTGTATGTATGAATGAAAATGCACACATTATTAGCAAAAGATCCTTCCAACCTTATTCCTCCCACACACAAAGTCTAAAAATGTTTTCCTAGGTGGGGTCTCATTCTTCTACTAATAAAGGATAAAGAATGTGTGTGGTCGCCTCAAACCAAGAAGGGTTAAAGTCCTGAAAAAACATATACACAAAAGAATTAAAGACATAAAAAAAAAAAAGGAATATACAGAGAGAATACTCTTTACATTGCTCAAAGAGGAAAACATATAAGGAAATGGAGAATCCCTTTTACGAGAAAGGTAGGGGATGTACATAAGTGTTTACATACGAAGTGGGAATTCTTTACATAGTGGGGTTAGGGAATATATAAATATTTACACAAAAGAGGTGGTTACGTTAGAGGGAATGGGGTAACAATGGTATTTGCACAAGGGAAATCCTGACTATGTTCTTTAAGGACTTTAGTACTCCTTTAAAAAAGAAATGTAAACAAAAAGGGTATCCTATTCCAAGGTGTTATTGGCTCCTACATGTGGCTAGATGGTTGAGTTAGTTCTTATAGTTGATGGTTCCCTTAAGCTTAGGGGACGATTGTCATAACCCCTCATTTGATATACTTGAAAGAACTTGGCTTGTGAGTGATGGACTATCTTTACCATATCTTAAACCAAAATAAAGTTTAAGTATCTAGTGTAGAGGCCATGTAAATGCAATTTTGGCCAATTAATTATAAGGTTAATGTGGTAAAAGTGAACCAGAGATTGAATGTAAAGTTAATTTTGAGAGTCCTTAATGGAGTTGCCACTGTGAGAGCCCTTGGGTTTTCATTTGAACAAGTGGAATCATGCATCGACTCCATCCACTTACTGACCAATGGGGGATAAAGAGGATGAGGGTCATTCATTAGTAATAACCCTAAAATATGGCACACATTTACATCAATGGGGGATCATTTGGGCTTTATGCAAGTTAGAAGCCATTTTTCCAATTTTGGGGTCAACGAGGAACTAATTTGAGACAATACATTTGTATTATCCCTAAAGAGAAGTGGACTCACCACCTAACTTTAGTCAACACAAGAATCTAGGTAAGGCAAAATTTGAACCTAACTAAGTCATTTATAAGGCCTAATTTGTCTTTATCCTATCAAAGATTGAGTTTGAAAATTGGGTACAGCTTAGAAAAGAGGTTAGGCTCCCCAAATTGCTTAGATATTAGGATCCAACCTTCAGGGTTCATTAGATCACTTTTATCATTTTACCTTTGTTATTAATTAGTCTGATTAACACCTCTAAGAATGTTTCTAATGCAACCTAATCAATCAAATCAAAGTATCATCAAAACCAATATCAATGGGGATGGGGGTCATGCCACATGTTAAGGGAAATCATGCATATCATTCAACCATAATCAATATCATCATGCATAATCAACATTTAAAACTATGATCATCATGACCATCCTTCATGGCAAGCTTAGGTAAGCACCTACACCCAAGAAAGCATTTAAGTTAATTGCCAATAAAAGGAAAACATCATTAAAGTAAGCAAAATAAGATTCATCCAAGTAATAGTCTTATGTTATCCCTAAGTCAAGGAATCTTAGTATGCCTGTAAGTCCTCAATCAATCATTCAATTATCCCAACACCACATCAAATACATAAATACAATAATAATAACAAATAAGGCATGAACATATAAACCATGAAATGATAAGAATCATAAACATAAAATGCAAATCCAAATGAGAGGATCATAAAGGCCTAGGGTAAAATTCAAACTAATGGTATTCCTAAGGTCATTGAATCCTCTTCCACTTTTGCTCTAAGAGACCCAAGCATCTATAAACACCACTAACCATATTAAGGGTTAGGATGTTACATAAAAGGATTAATTAGGAGTTCAAAACATGTATGAAATGCAAACATGAAACATGGTCCATTGGGAGGGGTCACCAAAAGCAAAACTATCTCATCCTTTTTAATCATTTAACCACCAAAATAAAATCAATGGAATTAGTTAACTAGAAAGTTAACCACCCTTTTCAATGGTGCTAATATTTAGGATATAACCATAGCCAAAATGATGATGGGAAGACAAGACTCTCAAGATCATAAGAATAATGAATCCCTCACTTGGTCATGGTAAAAAAATAAAATAAAATAAAAAATGAATCACATTTAATCACACAAAATAGGGAGAAGAAAGAAAATTTGAAACTTGAAAATAATATATAACCCAAACTTGGTACTTGTCCTATGATTTCAATGAATAAGGGTCCTAGGTCATTAAAACCTACCCATATTCTATCAAGGGAGCTCCAAGAACACTAAATAGAAACATAAAAATAAGAACTCGAATGAAGCAAGAAGAGAAATTTGCAATTTGTCCATAATCAAAATGTGTTGCACTGAGTAACTAGTGGTATGTACAACTTACTTAGTGGTCTATACAGATTATAAGAAGTCTATACAGCTGACCAAAATTAGGTTTTCTGAAAAAATAAAAAGGCAAAGAAAGGTGATGAAAAAGAAAGGGTTAGGGCCTTTAAATGCTTTTGAATACTATCTTGCCCACAGAGGCACTTAGTGTATAAATTAATCCTTTAAAATGCAATGGGAATGCTTAAGAATGAGTTACAAAAGTCTCTTTTCTACCTTAGATCTTTGGTGTAATAGGTTAGGTGTTTAATTTCTATAGTTTTATGGTTTTAAGTGGCAATTTTGGCAGAGTTTGGTTAGGGTTATCCAAGCCTTCCTCTCTCTCTCTCTCTCTCTCTCTCTCTCTCTCTCTCTAAGGTTGGGGTATTTATAGAGAGAAAGGTGCACCAGAGCTAGAATAGCTTTGGTTGCACCTCGATCACTATCCACACCACACAAAAAGCCATGAAAGTTCTAGAATTTAGGATTTTAATATGGTTTATATAGCTAAATGATTAGTTGTACAACACACTTTATTGATTGTGCAACCAATTAATGTGCAGGGTGGGGTTCTAAAATCTTCTACTAGCTATGGTTTGGGGCTTGACCGTAGAACCTAATTATTGGTTGTATAGCCAAGGATATTGGTTATATAGCCCACAAAATCGAGGCTAGCAGATTTAGGCTTTTAAACTAAGTGGGCTTGGGCTTGGTTTGAGGCATAATCCAATGCTTCTAAAGGCCTTTTGTCCTTGTTTCTTTCACATTTCCCCTTATATTGCGAGAAATATTTCCATTAATTTTCATCATTGGGCTTGCATCCTAAGGTCCAAAATCTAAAGTTCACAAACCCCATTTGGCTTTCGCTTATATACCACACCATCATAAACCATGAACTACGATGCTAACTTCTAAATAACATCCCTATCCTTCCTTTCTACCCCCTTAATATGTGTACCACTTTTCAAGTATCTTTGCACAACATAGTAACATTGCACTTTTTTTATCGACATCTATGTCACCATTTCCCCAATATAGTATGATGTTCTAGATTTGTGTGTGAGCAACGACTTCATTCAAATTCTTTCAAGTCCATCCCAAATAACATCCAAAGTAGCCAAGGCATTTGTCATCATATTTTCTTCTCATAGAAAGTGATGAAACATAATTCTTTGAAAGTTTTGTTTCAACATCTTTAAATACTCCAAGTACGACCTCAATAACTTTTCTTTCAATTCTTACTCATCAATTACTTGAAAGAACTGTTAGTTATGTACCATTGGCAAATTATTACAATAGATGTTTTCTTGATAATATCATGGTTGTAAATTTATTAAATATATCTTTTATACCTTGTTTATAGCTAAATTATAAATTTCATGAATAGTTAATTCTATCTGTTACAATCAAGTATGTGACTTGATAGTAAAACCTTTAGGTATAAAGAATTCTATTCTAAATTGTCCTTAGTTTGTCATTATTGTTGGGATAGTAATGAATTAAGACTAATACGTGTGTAATTAATGACTATGTTTTACTAGTCATGGATATGTGATATTAAGTCAAACACATAGATACACGTTTAAGAAACATTGTATTGGACTAACCCACAATGAGAAAACTGCATAGATAAATAGTCCTAAGTGATTCCCATGTGATAGTGTTAACTTAATCATTTGACCTGAAAAATCACCATAGATTTCAATATGATGAACTTCATGTTTTGATACAATCCAACATAATCTTTAACCGTATGATTATATAGTCTGATATTGGACATAAAGTAAATCATATAAAGGAATATGAGTGGTTAAAAGGGAATTTGTGTGTTATATAGTTTTGAGAAATATATCTCTAGACCCTTCAATATGTTAGACTAAAGAGATTGCATGACCATCTAAAAATGAATTGATAAAGGTTATCAATGTCATTTTAAATCAGTCTATTTAGATATTGAGAAAGAATTGAATTATATAAGGATGACATTATTCATGTTTTATGTTCAGTTGAGATATAATGCAACAAATGATTATAATACTATTTGTAAATTAGGATAGGTCGAATCATTGACCTTTACATAATTTGGGTAGTCATAATGTCTTGCTAAAAGTCACTTATGACTTTTGGGTCAAAAATAGGATTTGGCCTACTACCAACATTATGTAAACCTATAGGATCGTATATTTAGAATTGGCCCATAAGAAAAATTATATTTATTGCTATATATATATATATATATAATTAAAGATATTATCTTAATGTTTTAGATATTTTTCATTTTAAAGGTTAAAATAAATTAGGATATATAGTTATTTGTATCTCTAAAGATACTGAGTTGACATATATATCTAAACAGTTAAGATATATTAATGCTAGAATTTTTTGAAAACTGATAATATTATCACATCAACTTTAGAAAACGTTAAGAGAGAGAGATAAGAAAAATGACCTTGGTGCTAGCACATTGTCCTTGTGGAAAGTCCGTTCGTGTGGATACCTATAGAGGGCAATCCTTTGGTGATGTCTTGATTCGATTCCAAGCTTGAGGCATGATGTTCTGGTGTAAATCACCTCTCTATGTTCTAATGTTCTTGCATCTTTTGTCTAAATTAGTATGGTTTTTACATCTTTTCTTTTTCAATTTAATCAAATCACATGGATTCTTTGCGGGTTTTCTACGTAGAAAATTTTGTTTCTTCATTATGCTTATGCCATAAAAGCCAACAGTGGTATCAAAGCCACTTATGAATTCAATTAAATTGAATTTGATATTATTTTGTGTAAGTGTAATATATGCGAATAAGGATATGTTGTTTTGAAAGTCATTTCAATGGTTTAATGGTAAACAAATTGGTTTAAGAGCAATTTGGTTAATTTGCATGAAAAATGAAAATAATACATTAATTAGATTAATGTGCCTTAGGGTTTGAACTGATCAAATGAATTTGACAGTGTTGATTTGATTAACATATTTTACTGTTTCTTATGATATGTTGTTAATTCTATTAACATAGTTTAATAAGATTATTGTATTCTATTACTCATCTCATTAATCATGACAGACTGTTTAATTGTTAAACTTATGGTAATCTATTTTGAACAAATGTATTGAACTTATTGGGTTTGTTTAATTGTTAAACACAAAATAATATGTTTTTAATAGATCAACAAATTTCACAAATCTATTTCAGAGTTAAGCAGTGATTAATTAGTTTTATTATGAACAAATTAGTTAATCGTATTAATTAAAACTAATGGAATTTAGGTAACAGCTCAAACAAATGAATAAGGTAAATCATTAAATTTTCTAGGCACCACTTGGGGTGCTGCCCTTTGGACCCCACTAAAAGTGTTGCCCATTGAGCCCAAATGATTTTAACAAATAAATAGTAAATTACCCTAAGATAATTTGTATTGTGCTTTAAATGTTTTGCTTATGTTTTTTGCAAAGTGCATGACATGACCCTTTATACTAATGTGATTGGCTTTTTGTTTATCCATTTTTAAGGGTTGCATTTTCTAAATACAGTTTGTGTGCCATTTGTTTCATTGTAATCATTTATTTTATTATTAGCGATAAAATAGTATAGATTACAGTTATGTAAATTGCAACTTGTAATGGAGATCTTCAAGGCATAAGATGATGATTTTCAAGGCATAAGGTGGCAACTATTGATGGCAACCTAGGCAAATCCATGGAGATGAAAATTTACCCCTAAGATTGACCTTTTAATCTTCATCATAGCTTTTGAGCATCAATTTATATTAAGGGCCATGTTATGACACATTTATATTTGTTATTATTATATATGGATGTTTATGATCCAATGCATGTGGTGTACGAGATGCAATGTAAAAATACATAATAGGTTAAAATTGGTAAATCCCTCAATAAGATTAGGTCATGAAAATGCCTATCATGACTCAAACACTTGTCAAGACTTTGATTCCTAAATATAGTTTTTGCCAAATTAAAGTATATTAGACCATCTTAGTGAGAGAAGATGGATAATGGTGATATCCATAAGTTTGAAATGGATAAACTTAACTAGGTTACCAAAATAGTTTTGAACCTAGGGCATAAGATGGCATAAGCTGAGACATGTGATGTCAATATCTCATAATTATGCAAGAGTTACATAAGATGTAATTGGTAAAGTGTCACCTATCTAAATTACCAAATTTTAAGTGGTAAGCCAAAGCATAATTAGAATTAGATGAAATATGGATCTTGGCCCCCTAAATATTTCAATTGTTGAAAATTGTAATTTAAGGGTGTATGATTTTATAGTGGGAGTTAATATGTAATAAAATGCTAAGTGCACTTTATATATCTTTGTTGTAGATAATGGCTTTAAAAAACACCTCTAATTTGTCACTGTGATTGACCTTGAGATGGACAAATTGAATAAGACTAATTTCCTAGACTGGTATTGAAACTTGAGAATTGTGATTAAGAAAAAAAGGAAGGAATATGCCCAAGATCAACCTATCCCTAAGAGCCTACTGCTAATGCTCCTAAAGCCCAAAGGGATGCTCACACAAACCATCTTAATAACTCAGTAGATGTCACTTGCCTCATGCTTACTAGCATGGAATTAGAGCTTTAGAAGCACTAATGGAAATTGAGACTTATACTATGGTGGGTCATCTCAAGGAAATGTTCCAAGAGAAGGCTCAAATTGAAAGGTTCAATATCATTAACGCTACACTCTCATACACGTTAGCAGCTGGTAGCTTAGTTACTCATGTTCTGAAGATGAAGTGTCATTTTTATCGTTTGTTGAAAATTGGTCTTGCTATTATCCAGGAGTTCGTTACTGAGCCTTACTTGATGCATTCATTATGAACTATAACATGGATAATATAAAGAAAGGTGTTTTTAAATTGAATGGGATTCTCAAGACTGCTAAAATGAACATCAACAACAACACCAAAGAGGTTTTAATGGTTAATAAAGGAAAAGGTATGACGAAGAAAGGAAATTGAAAGAAAAAGGCTATAAAGGACATAAAAAAGCCTAAGCCCAAACCTCTAAATGAGGGGGCCTGCCATTTTTGTAATGAGTTGGGTCATTGAAAAAGAAATTACAATCTTTTATCTAGATGATCTAAAAAACAAAAAGGACATTGAAGTTACTACTTCAGGCATACATATTATAGAGGTCAATTTATCTACTTTTGAATCCATTTCATGGGTATTTGCTACTAGATGTTGATCTCACATTTGTAACAATGTACAGGGTCTAAAAAGGAGTAGATCATTGACCAAGGGCATGTGAACCTACAAGTTATGAATGGAACAATAGTGGTTGCCTTAGCTATAAGAACTTATGAGTTAGCTTTACCTAGAGGACTTGTTTTGACATTGAATAATTGTTGTTATGTACTAACTTTGAGTAAGAACACTCTTTATGTTTCTTATTTGGACATGGAAGGTTTTGAATTTTTGATTAAGAATAATAAATGTCTTCTTTCTTTTTATGACAAGCTTTATGGTTATACTCATCTATCGAATGGTCTTTATGTCCTAAATCTTGAAAATAGAAATATTAAGTCCATCTATAATATTGATGCCAAGAAGCATAAATCTAATGACTCAAATTCAAATGATCTCTGGCACTATCATTTAAGCCACATAAATAGGAAACGTATATAAAAGCTCCAGCAACATAGACTTTTGAATTCATTTGATTCTAAATCATTTAAAACATATGACTCTTGTCTATTGGCCAAAATGACTAATGCCCCTTTCGTAAGACATAGTGAAAGGGATAATAACTTATTAGGCTCGATACATACTGTTGTATGTGGACCATTAAGTTGAAATGGTAGTGGAGGTTTCAAATACTTCATTACTTTGATAAATGATTATAACAGAATTGTTTATATCTATCTTATGAAACATAAGTCTGAAACTCATGAAATGTTCATATTTTCAAAAATGAAGTACAAAAACAACTTGGTAAAAATATGAAAGCACTTCAATCAAATCGAGGTGGTGAATATTTAAGCCAAGAATTCACTAATTTTCTTAAAGAATTTAGGATAATCTCACAACTAACTCCACTAGGAACACTATAGTGAAATGGTGTATCTAAATAGAGAAATTGAACCTTGTTAGATGTGGTTCGATTTATGATGAGTCAAACAAATATTCCAATCTCCTTTCGAGGTATGCTTTACAAACTACTACATTCATACTAAACAAAGTTCCAAACAAGGTGGTTAAAAGACACTATATGAGATATGGACTGGAAAATCTCCTAGTTTGTCTTTCTAAACATTTAGGGATGTGATGCTTAAGTTAAGCATCAAATTTTAGATAAACTGGCACCTAAATCAAACAAATGTTATTTTGTGGGATATCCTAAAGAAACTAAAGGATATTACTTATATAATTTTTTAAGAATAAAGTGTTTATTGATCGGAATGGTATATTTTTAGAAAAAGAGTTCATTTCTAAAACAACTAGTGGGAGTAAAGTTCAATTGAAAGAAATTTGAGAACCACAAGATAATGTTAAAGCACTAATAGAATCTCAATTGGATTCAAGAAGATGATGAATCTATGTAAGTAAAATAACCTCCAAGAAGGTTTATAAGAACACATAAGATACCTGAGATATGGATTTCTCATAACTGACAATAAAGAAGTGATGCTTATAGGCCAAAGTGAGCCCACATCCTATCAAGAGGCTGTGGATAGTCTAGACTTTGAGAAATGGCAAGAAGCCATGAAGTCTAAAATGTAATCCATGTATGATAATCAAGTATGGACTTTGATTGATCCATCTGATGGCTTAAAAATGTTTGGGTGCAAATGGGTTTTCAAAGAAAACAGACATGCATGGCAATGTGCGTACTTATAAAGAAAGGCTTGTTACAAAAGGTTACAAGCAAACATATGGTATGGATTATAATGAAACTTTTCCTCATTTTCTATACTTAAATCCATTTAAACTCTCATTGTTGTAACAAATACTATGATTATGAGATAGACATATGGATGTCAAAACAACATTTCTTAATGGAAATCTTCATAAGGATGTGTATATGACATAACTAGAAGGTTTTATTAGTCTTCAAAGTTTTAGAAAGGTTTGCAAGCTTTAAAGGTCCATTTATGGATTGAAATGATCTTCCCAAAGTTGGAATCTTTGTTTTGATCAAGCAATCAAAGAGTTTGGTTACATACAAAATGAAGATGAGTCTTATGTTTACAAGAAAGTTAGTAGGAGCACAATAGTTTTCCTTGTGATAGATAGTGATGACATATTACTCATTGGAAATGATATTCCTACTCTACAAAAATGTTAAATTATGGTTATGGAATTGTTTTTCAATTAAATAATTAAGAGAAGTCGTCTATATCTTAGGCATCAAGATCTATAACGATAGATCTAAAAGGCTTATTAGCTAAAGTCAGAGTACGTACATTGATAAGGTACTGAATAGGTTCAGTATGTAAGATTCTAAGAGAGGATTCTTACCAATGTTATAAGGCACAACTCTTAGCAAGACTCAGTGTCCACAGACATAAAAGAAGTTTAAAGTATAACACTGTAGTCGATTCTACAATAGAACCTGAGTATATAGACACCTCAGAAGTAGCTAAAGAAGCTATTTGGATCAAGAAATTTATCACTATAGTGGATGTTATACCTAGCATTTCAAATCTAGTGGACTTGTATTGTGATAATAATGGAGCCATAGTATAGATTAAGGAGCTAAGATCACATCAATGATCCAAACACATACTTAGGCATTTTCATCTCATTTGAAAGATCATTAAGAGGGGAGAAGTGAAGAAATGGAGAGTGCCAACCAGTGACAACATTATTGATGCATTCACCGAACCGTTGTCACAACCAAAGCAAGAGAGTCATGCTAGGTTAATGGGTACTAAATACATATTTTATTAGTCCTAATGCAAGTGAGAGACTATTAGTTACATAACCTAGGCCAATTCTTGTAATAGATATTTTCTTGATAATGTCATGTTTGCGATTTTATTAAATATCTATTTTATACTTTATTTACAGCTAAATTATAAATTTCATGAATGGTTAATTTTACCTAATATCATCAAGTACGTAACTTGATAGTAAAACCTTTAGGTATAAAGCATTTTATTCTAAATTGTACCTAGTCAATCATTATTATTAGGATAATAATGAATGAAGGCTAGTATGTGTTCGATTAATGAGTATGTTTTACTAGTCATAGATATGTGATATTAAGCCAAACACATAGATACATGTTTAAGAAAAATAGTATTGAACTGATTCGTTACGAGAACACTACATGGATAAATATTCATAATGATTCTCATGCAATAGTATTAAATTAATCCTTTGACCTAAAAAAATCACCATGGATTTCAATATGATGAAGTTCATGTTTTGATACAATCCAACATTATCTCTAATTGGATGATTATACAGACCAATATTGGACATGAAGTAAATCACATAGAGAAATATGTGTGATTAAGAATGAATTTATCCCTTATATATTTATGAGAAATATATCTTTTGGCCCCTCGATAAGATAGATTGAAGAGATTGCATGGCCATTCAAAAATGAATTGATAAATGTTATCAATGCAATTTTACATCAGTCTACTTAGAGAGAGAAAGAATTGTTACATCAGTATACTTAGAGAGAGAAAGAATTGAATTATATAAAGATGCAATTATCTATGCCTTATGTTTAATTGAGATATAATGTGACACAAAGGTTATAATACTATTTGAAAAATAGATTAGGTCGGATCATTGACCTTCACATAATTTGAGTAGTAACAATGTCTTGCTGGAGGCAAATTATGACTTGTGGATTAGAAATAGGTTTTGGCCCACTACCAATATTATGTGAACCTATAGGGTAGTACATAAAGAACAAGCCCAAAAGGAAAATTATATTTATTACTCTCTCTCTCTCTTTCTCTCTTTATATATATATATATATATATATATATATAATTAAAGATATTATCATAATATTTTAGATATTTTTTCGTTTTAAAGGTTAAAACAAATTAGGATATGTAGTTATTTGTATGTTTAAAGATATTGAGTTGACATATATTTCTAAACAATTACGATATAATAATATTTTAGATATCTTTTTAATTTTAAAGGTTAAAACAAATTAGGATATATAGTTATTTATATCTCTAAAGATATTGAGTTAGCATATATATCTAAACAGTTAAGATATATTAATGCTAGGGTTTGCTAAAAATTGATAGCATTATTCACGTTAACTTTAGAAAACGTTGAGAGAGAGATAAGAAAAATGACCTTGGTGCTAGCACACCTTCCTTTCGGAAAGCCTATTTATGTGGATACCTAAAGATGACGATCATCTTTTAGTGACATCTTGATCCGACTCCAAGCTTGAGGTTTAGTGTTACTGATATAAACTATCTCTCTGCCTTCCAATGTTCTTGCATCTCTTGTCCAAATTGGTATGGTTTTCCTAACATTTCTTTTCAAATTAATTGAATCACATTTCTTAATGGGTTTTCAATGTAGAAAATTTTGTTTTTCCATTGTGCTTGTTCTAGAAAACCCAACAGGATGACTAGTAAAGAATCTTTGAATACCTTCACTATTCTCATCCTTATTTGGACTAGCTACTCTAAGCTAAAAGCACATGCTTCATATTCGGCCATGTTATTGGTTACCTTGAAGTCTAGCTTATTTGCTATAGGGAATAACTCTCTTTTGGGCAAAACCAGGATCACCCATACTCTTGCACCTTTCTTATTCACCATTCTATTGAAGTTTTTCTTCATCCTTAAGGTTTTATTACTCCTAAGTCTTCATCGGGATACTGGAAAGGTTTTTATTCTTCCTCTACAAATGGCTCTTATGCTAGATAATTTATACCTACCTTCCTTTTGATAACTTTTTTGTTACATATTTGATGTCAAATTTCACTAGAAGTATCTGCCATTTTGCTAATTTTATGGGCAGGTATAGGGCTTCATGTAGGTATTTCACTAGATCTAGCTTTAAGGTAACTTCTATGGAGTAAAATTGGAAATAATACCATAACTTCGTCAGAGCCTAAACTATTGCCAAACAGGTCTTCTTAATGTGATTGTACTTCTCTTCATATAGTAGAAACTTCTTGTTGAGGCAATACACATGTTCATTCCCTTCACCATCCTTCTATTTTAACATTGCCCTTATAGATCAATCCTCCACTATTAAGTATAGAATCAAAGGCTTGCCCGACTTCAATGATCTCAGCACTAGTGGATTAGATAGATACTCCTTTATTCTTTCAAAGGATTTATGATATTACTCATTCCATATTATCAGCTGGACTTTTCTCAATGGCTTGAAGATTGGCTCATATATCAGAGTAAGCCTAGCTATAAACCTACTAATGTATTAGAGACATCTTAGGAACTTCATATTATCTTTTCTATTTTTAGTTTAGGCCTTCCTAAATGGCCTTCACTTTATCTAGATCCACTAAAATATCTTTCTCACTTTCTATATGAACCAATAATTTGCTCAAACCAACCATAAATATGCACTTCTTTGGATTGAGACTAAGGTTATTTTGATATGCCTTTTGTAAGAATTTCCTCAAGGTCTTAAAATATATTCCTGAGTTCCTAACTTTACCATTATGTCATTGATGTATACCTTTATTTTCTTATGATGCAAGTGGTGAAATAGAGTAATTACCATTCACTAATAAATTGCTTTGGCATTCTTCAACCCAAATGGCATTACATAGTAGCAGTATGTGCCCCATTTGGTAATGAAAGTGTTCTTTATTTTATCTATAATTGCCATGAGGATTTGGTTGCAACTAGAGAATCCATCCATGAATGAGTACATGAAGCAGGTTACTTTTTCCTTAAGGACATCAATGTGAGGCAAAGGAAAGTAATCTCTACCACATGTTTTATTCAAATCATGGTAGTACACACATATTCTAACTTATCCGTCCTTTTTGGGAACTAGCACTATGTTGCCCAACCATTCGGGGTAATCAACCACCTCTAAAAATTTAGCCTTTAATTGTTTTACCACTTCCTCATTCACTAACTACACCCATTTTAGCCTCATTCACCTAAACTTTTACTTCATAAGATTTATGTGTTTGTAAGTAAGAATTATGTGGTCAACTATTCATCGATCAATACTGACATATTTTTGTAAGCCTATACAAAGACCCTTTTATATTTCCTCAATAACTATATAAATTTTCTTCATTCTTCTAATGTGATGTCATTGGTAGCAAGATCTTTAGATTTCCCTATGTGTCGAGATGAAATGTAGTGGTATAAACAGAACTAATATTAAATATACTTATGAAATGATACATACGATGCATAGTGCCATTAGGTAAAACATTACACAAGTAAGCAAAATTGTTGTTCATTAACTTAAACCTTGACATGAATGCATAATTGTCCTCAAATAGGCTATAGATGAAAACATCAAAAATATCAAGCATAGTAGACTTCTCAGGAGGTACAATTAAGGTCTCCTCAATAGTAGGCTTCTTTTGACTCCTCTCTTCTTCACTCACCTTCCCATCAACCATTTCAATGGTAGCCTTTGAGCTATTGATTAACTACTTAGAATTAGCCTTAGCCTCAATCTCTTTTTCAGCTTCAGTCATGGCCTTCATTCCTCCCTCAAACTCTTATTTCATTTACTCAGTACCTAACTTGATTTTCAGGAATCTTTCCCATGGTGTCATTTATCTAATTCAGCTTCTTTACTTTTTGATAACTGCCTTTATGCTTTTATACTTTCCATATCTTCAACAAAGCTTATAATCATGCTCTTAATGTTAACCAAATTAATCACATGTATCTCCCTTCGACATAATTTCTCAGTCCACTTTGTCATTATTTGGATCCTGATAGGCAAAGCTGGTTTAACATATCCCTTTCTAACTTAGTCATTATCTCCCAAAACTACTGGTCTAATAAATATTACTAATAAGATTTGTCCTATTCTTCACCCAAAATCCTCCTTTTATCCTTTTATGGCCAGCTGGTCTATGAGCTATACAAAATTGCAAAAGGATCCTCTTCTTTATCTTATACTACTGTCACAACTTCTTTACCCTTCCTCTTCTTTTTGCCATGTGACCTTCTTCTTGTGTGAATGCTTTCTATAAATCATCAAGCAACTCTAGTTTCCACCTTTTTTTCTTTTATTTCCTCAATCACTACTCTTTCCTTTAAGAAGAAATCTAATAATGGCCCTCAAAGATTTTTACTCACCACCTTTTCATAATTTACACAAAAGCCTAAATTGGCTCTATTATTCTATGTAGGAATGTTTGAAAGTTTGGGCTCATCTATAGAGTTCTTACCCAATCCTTACCCTAAGAGGAAATTCACACCCTTCATGATGCATGCCACTTTCTGATCCAACTAATTATCTGTAAACCAAATAACTTAAAAACTTATAAGGTGAGGAATAACTATACTTAAAGTAGATACCACTTCACCCACCTTAGAACATATGGTAACTTCTCCCCCTTATATAAAATTTTTACATTTTGGTGTAAAGTACATGGTACTCCTCCTAAAGGATGGTACTAGAATCTTTTTAGTAATAATGAGAATGTTATTGGTATATCCAACATAATAAACTCCACCATAGCCTTTATAATCCTTATTTTCATAATGATCTTGAATACCTCAGTAGCTAGCCTTTTGTTGTCAACATAAACATGAATGATACTATTAGATACCTCCAAATCTACCATAGACATCCCAAACTTTGAGAGTAACTTCAAAGGGAAAATATTGATTTTAAAGCCTTCAACCACCTTCACACTAGGCATATGCCTCTCACCTTAGCTATAATAAATAAAGCTAAATTATGGTCCATTTCTTCAAAAGGCAAATCTCATCAAAAAAAAGTTATCCTTCCTTTATTTGGGCTGATCACTAAAGTCACCACTTCCATAGGACATGCCTCTTTAGAAATGACCATGTTAAACAACACTTCAATCATAACCTTTTTGTACTCCTTGGATATGATCAACAACACTCACACACTAATCTGAGCGGAGACTTTCTTTAACTACCTTAAGATAGGGTTCTCCTCCTCCTTATCCTTTACCAAGGGCCTTTCTATTTCCTTGTCTACCTTAGGTTCTCGGAGGCCTTATAATTGATAAAACACTTTCTACTTCTAGTTATGTAGCTAACCTATTTCCTTTCTCTCCTCATAATTTCTTCCTTAATATTGACCATCCTCTTCCCCAATATTGACCATCCTTTTCCCCTTAACCTCATTGATTTCCATATTTAGGCTCTTCCAAAGGTTGATTGTATAAGCAATAGTTGTAACATTTATACAAGGCACCTCCTCAAAAGCAGCCATAATAACTTCTTTAGAAATCCCAAATCTATCTATTGGCCTAAGGCACCAAGAAATGGGGGTTGAATTGTTGTTCAATTAAAAATTAAAATGTGTGATAAGGTGATTAAGAAGTTGAGTAAAAGAAGAAAGAAATTGACACAAGTGTTTATAGTGGTTTGGGTGTTAACTAACCCTATGTCCACTCTCCAATTCTCTACAATTGGGTATTTCACTCAACTAAAATGGTGGTTCCAAGCTCATACCAAACTTTTACAACTTATGTTTTCTACGCTCACACAAAAACTCTTACAAATGTTTTTAAGGCTCACACTAAAATCTCTCATAAGTGTTTTCAAAGGATCACACTAAAACCTTTCACAAGTGTTTTTAAGGCTCACACTAAAACCTTTTACAATGGTGTTTAATGCTCATACCAAATAATCACTTAAAGCATAAAGAATAATTAAAAGAATGAGTAGCAAATTTGCAAGAGTTTAATTATAAATTAATGAATTCTCTTGCATTTACATCTATATGGTGGAGTATTTATATCCCACATCCACTAAAGAGATGTTAGACTAAAATTATTAACAAATCTCAAAGATGTGTTAGGCAAACTCAGCATTAAATGAATGTCAGGCTCAAATCACGGTCATTACTAACTTTTCAAGGTTGCAAATTTCCAGTTTCGACTGAAAATCTTGTTTATGTCTAACGGCTAGTTCACGTGTCATCTTTTCGTTGGTCATCTAAGAAAATATAGTCGTTGTGTTATAACCACTCTCAAAAGTCACAGTCACGAGGTATCATTGCCTTAGGCATGACTGAAACTGTGAATCCTTCTGCTTGAGGAGTAAACTTCAACTACTTGAGTTGCAATCGCAAACAAACATTAGCCCTTACAATTTTTTATCTTCAATGGACACCTGGGACACTTGGCAAGTCGTCATTGTGGCTTTCGGTCCCTCTTTTGTCACTATGAAATTCACGGTCGTGACTAAGGCCTGACACACACTGCATATTCATCTGTGACTATGGCTTTGCCAACTTTAGATATGTCGCGGCTACGAAGCATTTCGCAAATTCCTTTGGCCTAGCTTCATATGTCCTTGTAATTGATTCATGGTTGCGATTTTCAATACACTCATTGCGAATTAGAGTGAACTTTACAAAGTTGGAGATTTCGACTCCATCCAACTTCTAATGATAAAAACTAAGCCTGCAAAACAACACTTAATCAAGACATTAGAATTAATCAATCTCTATTGTCAAGATCAAAAGATGTTCATTACTTAGGTTAAATCAACCTAGTCCAACATTATCATAAATGTCCTTTGGTTTAATGGTGGGACATTGTCACAATTTAGAAGAGGGTTCACTCTAGTGTTTGGCCTCTCTGAATTTGGTAGAAGAATCATCTTATTCTCGATGAGATCTTGAATCTCATGTCTCAACCTGAAGTAATTATATGTGTTATGGCCAGCTCCTTAGTGATAAGCATAACAGGAATTTGCATCATACCCCATTAATAGAGAGTTTAGGAGTGGCCTAGATTCAAATGGCTTCAACACTCCCTTCTTTTATAACCTCTCAAAAGTTTTACATAAAGGCATGCCTAAATTTATATCCATCATCTTCATATGTTGTACCACATTTACATTTATATCCATCATCTTCATATGTTGTACCAAATTTACATCCACCATCATGTTCCTTTCTCTTTATCTTTGAGGAGGGAAGCTCCTTCTTTTAGAGTACTATTTCTTTGACTCCATCTCTAACTCCTTAACTTATAAGCCAACTTCCCTAAGTTATTCAAAGTTTGATACTAACATCCCTTTAATTTTGGTGCCAATGTTAGCAGGGCTCCTCTAATAATCATTCTAATTTGTTCCCTCTCGGTAGCCCATGTTGTTGCCTCAAAGAAATCATTTAAACTTTCCCTAGTCTTCTATCTCAATGACTCTAAATCTTATAGAGTAACTTTTAACTCCAAATTGCATGTATAATCTTTCTCAAAAGCCTCTATCAATTCTTTTCAATCCTCTCTAATTGTCCTATGTTGGTTAACATACCAACTTTTAGCCAACCCTAATGATTGCTCAAACAACTTTAAAATTGTGTTAGTTAGGACATTAAATGCCTTTATAACAAACACATATGAGTGAACATGGTTTTTGGTATTTTGGATCCTTATGAACTTAGGGAGTTTATACTTCCTAAAATTAATAAGAAGCCTTTCATGCTTGCAAGCAAGAAACTCTTCAATGTCAGTCCTATGTCTAGACCTCTCACTCCTAATGTCTTTTGGATCTTCTCTAATTGTTTTGTGAACCCATCAAAATTGAGTGTTCTCCTTTTAACTTTCCACATTCTTGTCAAGCATTTCTACTATGCTACTTCTTTCATCGTTTTGCTCTTATGATATTCTTCCATTCTAAATAAATCATCATCAATTACTATTAGAAGGGGAGTCTCCATAGGTGCCTCTCCCTTATCAATTTTAGCAGCAAAGGTTTCTCATTTTTTTCAGGATCTCACTAAGGTGCTTGTTCACCTCCTCGTTCACCCTTTCCTCTATCATCTAATTGAACATCGTCCTTCATCCTTTCAATTACTTCAGGTGGTGTCGTCAATTCCTTAAGTAATTTTGGTTTTCAGATTGGGCTAGGTGTCTTGCTCTTCCTAGATAGCCTTTTCCATCTTCTCTGTTAAAAGGGTTTGGATAAAGTTATGATGGCTGCAAAATATAGATTACTAGAATGATGCATAAATGAAAATAATGTATGTAAGCATGGGATGCACAAATTATTCATAATCCCACACATGAGGTCTAATGGCACTTCTCTAGGTGTGGTCTTATTCATCTATCAGCACAAGATAGAGAATGTCCTTTAGACTAGGTAGGGTAGAAGTCCTAAAAGAACATTTTACAAACATACTAAAAAATGTAAAAAGATAACTAATATTTACATAGAAAATCTCTTTACATTGGAAACAAGGATGTACAAATAGGAAGAAATGATCCTTTTTACAATGAGGAACAGATGTACATAAGTGTTTACATAAAAGGTAGAAGTATTTATATGAAAGATAGCGGAGAGTAAGGAATACACACATATTTACATAAGGGATTAGGCATTTACATTGATGGGAAAGAGGATTATATTATATTTACATGGGGGAAAACTCAACCATGTGCTTTGAGAACTTCAACCATCCTTTGGAAAGAATGCAAACAATAAGGGCAACTTATTCCAAGGCATTATTGACTATTACATGTGTCTAATAATTAAAAATGTTGTTATAGTTGATGGCTTACAAGCTTGGGGGTGGTTGTCGTGTAACCCTTATTTGATATACCTACAGGTACTTCGCTTGCGAGTGATGAATCTCCCTTATAATCTCCTATGCTCGAATAGAGCTTAGGTCTCAAGTTTAGAGAATTCATCAAATTTATAAAATGAAAACCTAGTGCATGTGGTCGTGAGCATCATATTTTGGGCCTTAAGATGGAAGCCCAATGAAGAAAAATAATTCATTCCCTAAGATGTAAATTGAAAGTTACAAAGGAATAGGAGCAAAGCTTAAGTAAGCCTTCAATCGAACCTAAACCAAGCCCAAAGCCCAAATCAAAAATCGTTCTGCCACTATTTAGATGGCTATATAGTCATCTTACTTGGTTGCAAAGCCAACTCCTTAGCTATACAACCAAGAAAGTGTAGTTATGTGCCTTAGGTCAATTCTTGTAATGGATATTTTATTAATGTCATGGTTGCATTTTTATTAAATATCTCTTTTATATTTAGTTTATGGCTAAATAATAAATTCTGTGAACAGTTAATTTTATTTAAGGTCATCAAGTATGTGGCTTGATAGTAAAATAATTAAGTGTAAAGAATTTTATTCTAAATTATCCCTTGTTAGTCATTATTGTGGGATAATGATGAATAAATACTAGTATATGTTTAATTGATGACTATGTTTTACTAGTCATGGATATGGGATATTAAGTCAAACACATAGATAAATGTTTATGCAACAATGTTTTAGACCGACTCGCTATAAAAACACTACATGGATAAACAGTCGCAAATGAATGTTTCTCATGTTATTAACTTAATTCTCTAACTTGAAAATCAACATTGATTCTAATATGATACATTTCAGGTTTTGATACAATCCAACATTATCTTTAATGGGATAATTATACAAACTAATATTGGACCTAAAAGTAAATCATATAGAGGAATATGAATGATTAAGAAGGAATTTGTCCCTTATATATTTTTAAGAAATATATCTTTAGGTCCCTTAATAAGTTAGACTGAAAAGATTGAATGGTCATGCAAAAATGAATTGATAAAGATTATCAAAGTTATTTTACATCAATCTACTTGGAGATCTAGAAAGAATCAAACTATATAAGGATGACATGATCCATACCTTATGTTCAATTGTGATATCATGTGACAAAAGGATTATAATACTATTTGTAAAATAAGTTAGGTCGGATCATTAACCTTCACATAATTTGGGTAGTCATAATCTCTTGCTAAAGGCCGCTTATGACTTATGGGTTAGAAATAGGTTTTGAGCGACTACTAACATCATATGAACCTACAGGTTACACATTGAATAGTCCTAAAGTGAAATTAGGTTTTACTACCCTATCTATTTATAATTATGAGAATAAAAGATATTATCTAAATTATTTAGATATCTATTTCATTTTAAAAGTTAAAACAACATAAGAAATTATTTGTGTGTGTGTGTGTTATGTGCACACACACACACACACACATGTTTGAGGGTTTTCTAAGGATGCAATGGTGTATTCACATTTCCTTTAGAAAACACTAAAAGAGATAGTTACGTAAACCCTAGTGCTAGCACACTATACAATTTGGAGGTAGCCTATTTGTATGGATACCTACAGAGGTTGATCATCCTTCGGTGACATATAGATCCAACTTCAAGCTTAAAGTAAAGTGTTACCGATATAAAACCTCTCTCTACCTTTGAACATATCTACCTTTCTTATTCAAATTGGCAGGTTTTCACTTTTTTCTTGTTGATTTAATCAAATTGTTGGATCCTTAGAGGGTTTCATATATTTAAAATTTTTATTTTTCTACTATGTTTTTTCTACAAAATCCAATAGGCATAAACTATAACAAGGTTTTAGAACCTAGATCCTTGTTAAACACTTAGTTATACAATCAACAAAGGGGATTCTACAACTAAACTTTTAGCTATACAGATAATTTTAAAATACCAATTCTAGAATATTTGTTGTGGGCCGAGAATAAGATGTAACCAGAGCCATCCTAGCTTAGGTGCACCCATCTTCCTCTATAAATAACACCATTTGGAATAGGGAGATGAGGCTTGGAAAAACCTAGTGTTACTCTATTGAAATTCCTACTCAAATCACCCTAATTCACAGAAACCAAACCCCACCTATTTACACAATGATCAAAGGTAATTATAAGGATTTTAATACTTGAATTTACATATACACCTTTGCATTTTGGAGGATTAATTAAACCATAGTGCCTCTGAGGGTAAGAAAATCATCAAACAACATCTAAAGCGTCTGGTCACTCCCCTTTGTTCCGTCATTCTTCTTCCTTTTCTATTTTGAAAACCTCGTCACATAAGGTTGTTTGTGGTATGCATAGACCTCTTAGCACGTCATACAAACTACCTGTTGGTTTATATAGCCTACTTTGATTGAAAATAGCTTACAAATTTCTTTTTCTTCTCCATTCAAACTCCTTTCTTTGGGGTTTCTTGTGGGTGTCTTGTGAGTTGCAGTGACAGAATAAGGGTAGGTTTTTAGAACTTAGGACCCATATTCACACAAATAATGGAGCTATGATCAAGTGAAAATGCTTCCAAACTCTTCTTCCTCACACTATAGGTTTAAGACCCTCAAGAAAAATTCAAACTGAATTGTGAAGGTCCCTATGTGATTAAGGAGATCTATTCAAGCAGTGTTGTAAAATTATCAAACATGGATGGGAATGAATTCTTTGAGTCAGTGAACTTAGATGGGCTAAAAAAGTACATTGTGTGAAAATGTGAGAAAAGTTAAATAATCTCATTAAGTAGAAAACCTGAAAGGGCAAGTTAGGCAAAATATTAGGGCATGAAAAGAAAGAAAAAAAAAGAAGGAGAAAAAAAAGAAGAAAGTTCGACAAGTCAAAAACTCGAAAGGGCAGTTTAGACAAAAATTAGAACATAAAATACATAAAAAGTAAAGCAGAAGCCAAGAGAGTGCAAAAGGCCACTAAGGAAGCCTACCACAGGATGATAAAATAGGAAACAATAACAAAAGACGCAAAGATGAAAAGTAGAAACCAACAAATCAAAAGCATTAGGTGAGGCAATGGGATTATCTAAAGTGCCACTATTAAAAGTACTGATCATGTATTTAATTAATATATGATATGCAAATTGTAATGATTTTATGGTAGGCATAATATCAAAAGAAGATAAATTTGCATAATGAAAGCAATCTTTGTAAAACATTTCTTTAGGTTAAATGAAATATAAAGAGATCTTTCCCATTTGTTCATCATTATTATGAATGTTTGTTAAAATTAAACTTATGTCTTTAACTATCATGCAACCATGCAAAGAGGTAGAGGTCTCAGTAGGGAATATGTAGTAGACATAACGTTCAGCCCAGGTTCCCCCACTTTTTCTAGAAAGCACTAGATCAAAGGTTCATTAGTGAAAGTAGGAAGGAATCCCACTGTCTTATAGAACCCCAAACTGACAACGAACTCTAACTGGATCATAAAATGTACTGGATTGTAAAGCATGAATGATTACACACCCTTCATAGGTCTTTAAGGCAACCTTGGTCAACATCCACTAGTGAGAAGTTTGACGAATATCAGAATCAGTAATGTGACAACACTTGGTCCATCCAGCTGTGGTAGAAATAGGCCTTAACAAATGATGATTCAAATGGCTTTATGGAAAATAGCATCTAATATCAACCGTAAAAGCCTTCAACAAGCATAGTTTCTCTTGCATCCATATCAAAAAAAGAGAAAAAAAAGTTCATAAGACTAAAAATCCAAAAGGGCGGCCTAAGCAAAAATGAGCAGCACACTGGATTAAAAACTGAAATGGTGATTCAGGAAAAAGTTAGGGCAATAAATATTAATAATAAAAATAAAATAATAAAAATATATAATAATAAAAAATAAGAAAGTTGTATAAGCAACCTACACCTAAAGCAATAGTGAACTCTCAGAAAAAGAATCACTTATGCCAAACGACACTTTATCTAAACCCATGATGATCTTACTAAGAATTGTTAGGACTAATGTCTTTCCTAGCTAAATTTCTTTAATGAGAAGCAAAATTTTCAGATTTATCTCTCTATCATCCCTTCGTAGCAGAAAATCTACCATTAGAGTGATCACAAGTGTTTGAGTTCAAGATACCCTAGCATGATGTCTAGAATGATATAAAGCAAGAAAGGGGATGTGAGGATTTTCACATTCCCTAAAGGGTACATAAGCACCTCATAATGTTGCAAGTCAAACAATTTCATCATTTTCTAAATATATAGGTAAGCTAGACATGGTAGCGCAATCCAATCACTACTTATGATTTGATAGTCGAGAATGGCACTAAATTCCTTGAATAGTGGATAGATTTCACAATCACCAAAGTAGAAGTAATGGGTAGTATGATCTCATAAATCACAAGATGTCCAAAGAAAATCCATGTTGATCAGGGTGCATGAGAGTTAACGAAAGGCTTTGAAGTGTGCCCAAGGCATATCAAACTAACTTTGGGGGAAAAGTGTTTAACAGCTCAAAAATGGCAAATATAGGTATACAAATCGAAGATAGGTGCTTCATAAAAGGAGAAGGAGTGAATAGTGCTTGACAACTATATATAGTGGCACTTAGTTGTACAGACCACATAAGCTATTTACACAAACCATTATTCATTTATACAGACACCCTTTGGTGCAAAATTTTAGGTAGAGTTTTCTCTGCATTTATGGCATTCAAATTTCTTTGTACCTATTCTAAAAGACACATATAGACCCTAAATGAACTAAAATTATGCAATCATACATTCAAAATATAGATAAAAGACTAGAATAGAACTAGGCATCTATATATCCAAGAAAAGCATCAAGAGTTCAGTGAATTGAGGTAGGATCACCTTTAAATATCTCTTAAAGTCCTAGTTGTTTGATCAAACATCCAACAAAAAAAGATGGGGCTTTTAAAATTCATCAACTAATCATTGCACAATGTCAATATGTCCAACAAATGTAAAAGAAAAGAAAAACCCTAAAGGCTAAATGGAAAACGGCAATGGGCGGCTCAGTCCTCCTCCTCTTCCTCCTTTGAAGTAGTGGAGTACTCCTCCAACTTTAAAGTGTTTGTGGTGCCATCCTCTCTATCTAGGCCTTAACCACTACCAACTGGGTTTGTGTCTCTTGCAACTCCTGAGTCAGGCACTAGACCATCTCCTATAGCAAATGTATGAGAGTTAGGATGGATATGACATAAAGTTCAAACACAAACATAACCATAATCATACATGCATATTTTACATTTTCTTCACTAACCTGGACCTCTCAAGTTTGTCTAGTAATATTCTTTTTGAAAGCAGTTATCAGGTTGAACATGCCTCGATCAAAATGCTAGGCACCTATAAATGGACACTGCATTAATAATAATGATCAAGAATAAACAAAAAACATAAAGAGCACAAAGGGAAAAATAACACTTACATATGTAGTGTCAGTAGGCTCAAAGTTGCTCTTCGACCTTATGATCTCTAAGGCTATAATCGAACTGGTGAGGGAGGCCACATATATCTTTACCATACTATTGGGGAACGGGAAAAGCTCACTAACCACTATCAGCTCCAGACCACTAAATTTGAAAGAGCAAGCCTATTTATAACCCCTGATGGTTGGAGTGAACTCAATAGCCCTCCTTTCTAAATGCCTCACACGTCACTATGAAGAATAATCCCTATGTAAGCCTCATGATGTAGAAAGGCATAGATGAACAACTTCTCCATCAAAATCATACCCAGTGGAGCCCTAGTCATCCAAAACCTATACTCAACACAACCAATGGCTAAGGGTGTAAATGAACTAAGACAACTCACAAACTACTTGAGATCGACTCAAAAAAGACTCAAATTTAACTCAAGATTAATTGAGCTAAGCTCAAGCTTGAGCTACTCGAGTAATCGAGCGAGCCAAATTCGAGCTTAAAATACTTAACTAGAAAGGCTCGCGAGCCTAATCAAGCTAATGTATATTTATAATTTTACCAATTGAGCATAATCGATCCACGCCTAATTGAGCTTATTAGAGACTAAAATATAATGTATGAAATTTGTAAAAAAAAATTATATAAGTAAACAAATCTAATCAAGTCGAGCTTGAATATTCAAGTACTTAATCAAGCTCGAGTATTCAAATACTTAATCGAGCTCGAGTTCGAGATCGAGCTTTGAGTTTTAAGTCGAGATCAAGTTCAACCCTGACAGGGTTCAGCTCGGCTTAGCTCGATTACACCTCTACTAGTGCTTAGCTAATCTTCTAGTTTATACATTAAATCTAGTCATAGCATATCCACCTTGAAGTATACCACCCAAAAACTTATTGGAAGGTAGATATTGAGACACTTGTCATACATTTGGTCCCTTTCGCCATTAGAACACCTTTTTCTTAAGATACCACTTAAAAAAGAAGGCCTTAACAGTAAACACTGCCATAGGAATACTCATCTACCTCGACAACTTCGAGCTATCATGTATTAATGAGCCCACTCCAACCTAAAGGCAATTACAAGAAGAACAAAAAATAATGATTTCATTACTGTAAGTATTTAACAAAATCTTGTGAATAATATGAAAACAACATTATCTTGCAGGCTATATGTACCTGATCCATAGTCAGGGTGTTCAGGCAATTATATTTGACCCTACAAATGACTCCTAGTGATGGGAAAAACACTACCTATGAAAGCGGGCATAGTAGTCGTCCATGTCCAATAGGGGATTACTGCCAACCAACAATTGTAGCTTTATTGCCCACGCCTATCAAAAAATAGCATTAGTTACATAATGATAAGAAAAGTAAATAAACAAATAAATAGGAGAAATAAGAAAGCTACTACAAGGACTCATCATGTCTTACCCATGTAGGACAACCCATGACTACACCAATCAAGGAATTGTAATAAGTTAGTAAGCTTCGTCGAAGCCTAGTCAAACTGATGGACAAGCCCTAAGTCCTCGAGCACTGATAATAGAAATATCTTGACCATATCCACAAGTACAACAAATAGTGTCTCTGAGAGGCTATATGGGAGGAAGCATCGAGCTACTTAATCTATCACATCCTGTGGCCTATCATTGGTGACAATCGGGGCATCCTCCCTTCAGCTATAGCACTCAAATGAAAGGTTTCCTTTCATCTTGGGATCACGCCAGAAGAGGCAACGAATATAATCCCTCTACGAGGCTAAGTTGTACATAATGACATTTATGGCAAAGGAATCCTAGAGCAGTGAATTCTGATCATGAAGTGAAATCTTTGGGAGTAAAGGTGACCTTCTTGATCTGCTCAACTATGGATACTATCCATTACTGCTCAGCTAGCACTTGCATTATGGCTGAGTCGTTCAATAAAAGCTTATCAAGAAGCACCAGCAAGAAAGGTAGGAAGTTGATCTCCTCTAAACCAGCTATCGTATGAAAGGACAAACTTCAGAGCTAGACTTTAATTAGAGTGACACACCCATCTCTCTTATTGAAGGAGATATCACCTTATAAATAAATAAGAGTGATTAAGATCCCAATACTAAAATATAAAGATAAAAAAGAAAATTCAAATTGAGCATGGCAAGAAAGAGAAAAATGGAAAGCAAGTAGAATTTCAACATGAAAGGTCAAAATTGGTCACATAAATCAAGAAACAATGTTGTTCAAGCCAACAATGCCAAATAATAAGGTTAAGCCATAAATTTCAGGTATGTGAGACATACAATTTCATGCAAAATAATGATGAATTCTTGTATTTTGTGTGCAGGAACATATGAAAATATAGAAAATCAAGATTTCCCTATTTTAGCAATAATGGATGCTCAAAACACAGCTATCAGAATAGTACAAGCATGGTGAAGAGTAATTCGTGAAATTTCACGAAAAATCATGAAAATTAATTTTTCCTGCAAAATTTCACTAGAATTCTTAGTTTATTTCAATAGTGACATACACAAAGTCCACTAAGTCAACATGATTCAATTTAAGACTTAGTAGAAAATTTGAAAAATAATAAATATATTATCTAACTTTACAAGTTTGCATTTTAATTTTCTATAGTTATTCCATAAGTTAATTCAAATAATGTTTACATAGATTTTAAGAAATCAAAATGGCACAAAAATTGAGATAATAGGTTATAAATTTTAGAATTTAAAAGGTAAGTATCCTATGGCCAATTCTAATATTCTGAAAGCTGACCTAATATTCACATGTTAGAAATAGTTTCAGAATGATCCCTAAAATCTAAAAAGTGCTTAAAGCAAAAGAAAAAATAATAAATAAATAATTCATTAGAGAAAGTGAGACCTACCACACCTAAAACCAACTCAGCCAAGTGATGGTACAAGTCATAGACTGGCAGCATATCCTAGATTGACTCTAGTCCTTTCAGCACGATATTAGGCACAACACTCATCAGGGGACAAATTGAGGCAAAACCTCGTGTAGGCTTTAACTACCCCAGTGCATCATAGACAGTAACCTCACCCTTAAAAAATCAACAGTTATGTAAAGCATCGAGTCATCAGACTTGGTCATCATAACTCCAAAAGCAAAAGGAAGCCTAAAGCTAATTTAAAGAATTTATTAGTAAGAGAAAGAAGAGAGAATATGAGGAGAATACATAAGTGAAGGGTAAGGCTAGTTATAGCCCTTATATAGTAGGGGTGGTCTATACAGGCATGCCTTGTTTGTACATACAACTAATGCCCCTCCATAACTTAAAATACAATGTTGCACCATGTTGTATCGAGTTGTCCATCAAGTTCGCTAAGGACCTTACTTATATATACCACTAGAACCGTATAGATTAAAACAAAAAGATAAAAAATAAAAAAAAAAAAGGAAAAGGGAAAGTTCGCAATGAAAAGGCCAAACTAACTCCCAAAATCCAAAGAAATTAATTCTAACACTGAATTTTTTCTAAGAATTACAAAATTACCATCAAAGTACCAAAATTTGCCCCCATGAATGTCAGAAGGATTTCCACAGACAAAATTACAATAAGAAGGCCATTTTCACAAAGAAATTACTTCTAGTAGTTGTTTGAGCCATTTCAAACATAGAATAACTATCAAAATGCAAAAGTTATCCCTAAAAGGCACTAGAAAGCCCATTATGATACAAAACCATCCCAACAATTAGAGAAAGAATTCGTAAGTAAGATTTCACTGCCAAATGGCTAAGACACTACGAACATACTCAAGAACATTAGTAGTTATAAGAAAACTACTAAGATACCCAGTACCTACTAAAAGGTTGTTATAGACATCTAACCAATACTGGTACCCACCAGAGAGCGACAAAGATAAACTTAATACTTATTATAAAGCTACTAAGGCCTTTAATACCTACTAGAAAACTATTAGAAAGCCTAGTACTAGTTAGAAATCTATTGAGGCCATATAACCAACACTAGTACCTACTAAAGAGCTACTAGGATGAAATTAGTACCAGATAGAAAGTCGTTAAGACACTCCAAAGACTTTAGTACCTACTTCAAAAGCTGCTAAGGAATTGTATCCTTTGGTATCCTTTTTTGAGGTTTACATTTTAGCATTACTGAGTCTTGTTCAAACAGTTATTTTTCAAATATCATTTTCCAAGCTTAACAAAGTAGGAGGAAAACTATAACCATCAGATTTTGAGCCTTAGGAAATAAGCCCAATGATGAAAAACTATTGAATTCATTCCCTAAGATGCAAAGGGAAAGTTGCAAGGAAGAGGAGCAAAGTATAAAGAAGTCTTGGATCAAACCTGAACCAAGCCCAAAGCCCAACTAAGCCTAAATAATTATGCACCATTTAGATGGTTGTATAAACAACTCCTTAACTATATAGCCAAGACAGAAACCCTAACAAGGAGAAGGTTTTAGAATCTAGACCCATGTTAACCACATGATTGTATGGCTAACATAGATAACTATTTATAACCAACCTCTTAGTTGTACAAACAATTTTAAAACCCTAATTCTAAAATATTATTAGCTCTTACCTGTTGTAGGTAAACAATAAGATATAAATAGAGCCATCATAGCTTAGGTGCATCCATCTGCCTTTATAAATGCCCTTTATTTAAAGAGAAAGAGGAGGCTTGGAAAAACCTAGTATTACTTTGCTGAAATTTCTACTCAAATCACCCTAATATATAGAAACCAAACACCCCACCTATTTACACAAAGATCTAAGATAGTTCAAAGGCATTTGCTATTGGAATTTGCATATGCGCCTTTATATTTTAGAGGATTAAATAAACCATAATGCCTCTGAGGGTAAAAGAATCATCAAAGAACATCCAAGCCATATGGTGGCCTCCCTTTTCTTCCCACTCTCTTTTTCCTTTTCTATTTTGAAAACCCAGTCACATAGGGCTATACAAACTAGTTCATGGTTTGTACATAACTCTTAATAAGCTGTAAATACCCTTAGTTAGTCTGCATAGCCAACTTTGACTGACAATAACTTACAAATTTCTTATTCTCCTCCACCTGAACTCTTTCTTTCTTTAGGGTTTCTTATAGGTATCTTGAGAGCTCAAACGATAAAATGGGGGTAGGTTTTTATGGCTTATGACCCTTATTCACTCAAATAATAGAGCCACGATCAAGTTAAGGGTTGATTCTTTATGTTTTTAATGCTTCTAAATAGTTTTTCCTCATACCTTTGCACTTTCTTGTATGTTATATATTATATTTTATGTAATTTGATAATGATTAAAAAAGAGTTTTGTAACTTCCAATGACTTTATGAGCCCTAATTTTTCATTATTTATTATGTTAGTGAGTTATTTGTTATATTCTAATCACCATCACCATATAAGAGTGAGTAGTTATCTAGCTTGTTGGCTCTCTCCATTAAAAGCTTGAAAAAAACCAACACAAATGAACACCAAATGCAATGGAATCAAATAGACAGAGGGCATGGTACCCCTTTTTTTTATCTTATTCCTAATGGCATATAACAAAATAGAAAATAGAAGGATGAGGAGAAGAAGCATGGAATAAGACATGAGAATCAATAAAAATTATTAGACTAGGATGGTTAATCCTAAGTCTTGAACATCTTCTGATCTTGATAAATCAATCCTAATGTTTCAATTGAGTGTTATTTTACAGATTTAAGTTAGTTTTTCAAGTGAAAGTTGGATGGAGTTCATAATCTTCAAGAAGGCAAAGTTTATCCAAAATTCACGGTCAGTGACTTATAATTTTGCGATTGCAACTTAGCTCAAGAACAAGATGAAACCAAGCCAGACGAATTTGTGGGCATCATCGCTTCCGCGAGTCATCCAAAAATGGGAGTGACAAAGTCACAGACGAATCCGCGACAAGTGTTGCGTCTCATTCGTGACTGTGAATTTCATAGTGACCAAGGAGGGAACCAAGTCCATAACCCAATCATGGCAAGTGTATTAGGTATTCGTTGAAGAACAAAATTCGTGAGGGCAATATTTTGGGTAGCGACCGCAACTCCAAAAGAATAAGATTATCTTTTAAACATAAAAATTTGCATCATGAGTCGCACACTATACTAAGAATAACCGCTACCGCAACTTTTGTGGGCAGTTAGAAAGCAACAGCTATATTTTCCTTATGGACCAATGAGCAAATGACACGTGGACTAGCCGTTAGACACAAACGAGGTTTTTCGTCGCAATTTTTGGCTCCTGTATGGAAATTCAAAAGTCGCGATCGTGAATCCTCAGTAGCGATCGCAACTCCCATCTGTTTTGCAATTAATGCAGAATCTGCCAAGCATGATTTGGAGATTTAATGAGATTCATAGTGTAATGTCTTTTTGGTAGGCATAAGCTATAAATACTCCACCAAACAGATGTAAATGCAAGAGAATTCATTAACTTGTAACAAAACTCTTACACTTTTGCTACTCATTCTTTCTATTCTTTAAGTGATTGTTTGGTGTGAGAATAAACACTAATTGTAATAGGTTTCAGTGTGAGCCTGTAAAAACACTACAGAAAGGTTTTAGTGTGAGCCTGTGAAAACACTTAAGAGAGGTTTTAGTGTTAGCCTTAGAAAACACTTGTAAGAAAGGTTGTTGTATGAGCCTTGAAAACACGAAGTGTAAAAGTTAAGTATGAGCTTGAAAACACCATTTTGAGTGAGTGAAACACCCAATTATAGAGAATTAGGGAGTGGACGTAGAGTTGATTATACTGAACCATTATAAATCTTATGTCTTCTTTTCTACTCTTTCTTATCCTTTTTTTAATTTTTTTTTATATACACCAATTCAACTCCCTCTTCTTGGTGCCTAGGGCCAACAAGTGGTATCAAAGTCAAGTCTCACATACAAGCCTTAATTGGGTGAGCAAAGTTCATGGCACAAGAGGGAATCCACTCACACCTTAAGCCCTATTTTAATGGATCTGACTATACTCATTGGAAGTATAGGATGGAGATTTATCTTGACACAGATGTAGTGGACCTTTGGGATGTAGTTGTCAAAGAATGGAAGGCACCCTCTAAAGTAGTGGATGGAATTGAAGAAATCATTCTAAGAAAATATTGGGTTAAAGCTCACAAGAGGTCAAACAGCAAAAACAAAAGAGCAATGGTCATTCTTCTAAGCTCTTTCTCTAGGGAAGAGATTGTCAGAGTGCAATATTGCAAAACAGAACATGTCATTTGGAAGACTCTTAAAAACTATCATGAGGTCACAACACTGGTTAAATCAAGCCGATTGGAGATGTATGTGACGGAATGGGAGCTCTTCATTATGAAGAACCATGAAAACATCACTGAAATAACAAATAGACTCATATCCATGAAGAAATTATGTGCGACATTCTTAAAGAACTCTCACCAACTATAAGGTAAATAAAAAAATCCTTAAATCTCTTTCATTAGATACATTTGGTGCAAGTGTGTGCGACATTCAACAGTCTAATCCAGAGATTGGGAAGGTTCCTACGAACGTGTTGATAGGCAAACTCTTAACTCATGAGTTGGCCTTACAAAAGGATAAGCAAATAAAGAAACTAAGGGGCCAAGGAGAAAAATAAATAAAAAAAAACCTTGGTACTCAAATTCTCAACAAAGGAGAAGGAGGTAAAAACAACCTCTAGTCATGAAAAGAGTGACAAAAAAGAAAAAGAGCTAGCAATACTCTTAAAAAGGATAAAGGAGTTAATGAGAAGAAGAAAAGAGAGAAAAAGCTTGAAGAAGACAACTCCTAATCCAAGAGAGATATCTAATGAAGTCACTTGTTATGAATGTGGCAAGCAAGGCCACATCAAATACGATTGCCTCAAAATAAAGAAGAAGAAGAGATAGGACAAGGAGAAGAAGAAGAGTTTCTCAACAACTTAGGATGACAGCCTAAGTGAAGATGAAGAAAAAGGAGAAGTTTCCAATATTTGTTTCACGGCACAAGAAGACTATTCAAATGAGGTAAGTACTTCTTCCTACTCTCATTCAGATTTAGATGATTTTGATGACATATATAAAGAGCTTCTAAAGGCTCTTACTATGAGATGTGACAAATACAAGTCACAAATGAAGTCTTACAAGAAAAAATGCCAAAAATTAGAGGATGATTATAAATCCCTCAATGATCTTATAAGCAAATTGAGAGCATCAAATGATGAGCTCAAGAAATCTGTAAAAAATCTTTCTATATCCTCTTCTTCATTAGCTTCATTGAGAAAAGAGAATGACTCTCTAAAAGGATAAGTCATTCAGCTTAGAAGCTCAATCTCTAAGTTCCACAAAGGAAAGGAAGCCTTGAAAACATTGATTGTGTCTCAAAGAACACCTTTGATTAGACATTGTTTAAGCTTCAATAGAGCCTCCTCATCATCACATACTACATTTGTTAGATCATCAGAACCTCAAACCTCAAGCGTTGAGGTAACTGGGAAGAAAAGTGCTCCTAGCACTAAGCCTCCTAAGCCGAAGGCCAAAAGGAAAGCTCCTCAAAAGCTAAGACTCAAAGAGCCAACCATGCCTACATGTATGACAAAAAGCATGCTCACACTCACAAACAATTTCCTATTACTTCTCATCATACATGCATATATATGCATTCAAATAATCAAGGTATGAAAAGGCCTCTTACTCATACTAAATTTGTGCATAGGAGAAAGACTCACAAGTCTAAACTCCAATGTCATTATTGCATGGAATTTGGGCATGTTAACATTCATTATTTTATTAAGAAGGCTCACCTCAAATTAGAGGACCCTTTAACTCTTAACTCCTAGGACCTAAGTATGCTTGGGTACCTAAGAAAAGGTGACTCACTTTTATTATGTAGGAAAATGTGGCAACCACTAAATCAAGTAATTGGCATGTGGATAGTGGATGTTCCAAGCATATGATTGGAAATAGAAAGCTATTCACGGCATTGAAGGAAAAGGAAGGTGGAGATGTCACATTTGGTAACAATGCCAAGGGTAAGGTAATTGGCATTAGAACCATTGGTAAGAATTGTTGTTCTTTAATTGATAATGTTTTATTAATTAGTGGCTTACAACATAATTTATTGAATGTAAACAATTATGTGACAAAGGTAATTAAGTCACCTTTGATCCTAGGGAATACCGAGTGACCACTTAGTGGATGATGGGGTTATTTTTAAGGGTGAAAAGAAAGGAATACCTATTTAATTGACTTAGAATCTTTTAAGTGTCTTATGTCTTTGAGCAATGAAGCTTAGTTATGGCAAAAAAGGCTTGAACATGCAAACATAGATCTTCTTCAAAGCCTATCTAAAGGAAAGTTGGTGGAAGACCTTCCCAAGCTAAATTTCACTAAACAAAAGACATGTGGTCCTTGCCAAATGGAGAAGCAACATCAAGCCTTCTACAAAGCAAAAAAATGTTATAAGTTCTTCTTGACCTCTTCAACTAGTTCATATGGACTTGATAGGACCCACTAGGAGTGCTAGCTTAGGTGGAAAGCATTATGCACTAGTCCTAGTTGATGACTACTCTAGGTTTACTTGGGTGTCTTTTTTAGCTCATAAGAATGATACCTTTGATTCTTTCAAGAGTTTTGTAAAAAGAGTTCAAAATGAAAAAGGTTACTTCATTTCTTTTATTAGAAGTGACCATGGAAAGAAATTTCAAAATGAGTCTTTTGAAACTTATTGTTTGGAGAATGGAGTTTTTCATAATTTTTCAACTCCTATAACACCACAACAAAATGGTGTTGTGGAGAGAAAAAATAGAACACTAGTACAAATGGCTAAAACCATTCTCAATAAGTATTCTTTACATAATTACTTTTGGGTCGAAGCCATTAATACTTCATGTTATATTGCAAATAGATTTTTTAAAAGACTCATTCTCAATAAAACTTCTTATGAGCGATGGAATGGTAGAAAACCCAAAATTTCATACTTAAGAGTATTTAGATGTAAGTGCTATATTTTAAATACCAAGGATAATCTTGGAAAATTCGATTCTAAGACCAATGAAGGAATATTCTTAGGCTATTTCACCTCTAGCAAGGAATATAGAGTCTTCAATAAGAGTGTAATGGTAGTTGAAGAGTCTATGAATGTTGTCTTTGATGAATATAGTAAACTTGATCTTAGGAAAAGTGTTTTTGTTGATGATCTTGTAGGTGATTTGAAAAGTTAGAATTGGAAGACACCACAAGAAGAGAGGATAAAAGCAAGGAAGGAGGTGAATCATCAAAAGAAGGTGATGAGCCATAACATCAATAAAGAGATAAGCCAAGCCAAGATCTACTCAAAGATTGGAGATTTTCCAAATATCACCCCAAGGACATGATCATTGGTGATACCTCTAAGGGTGTAAGTACTAAATCACAACTTCATCCTTTAGATGATAATCTTGCCTTTGTTTCTCAACTAGAGCTAAAATCAATTGATGAGGCTCTTGATGATGAGAGTTAAGTGCTTGTTATACAAGTGGAGCTCAACCAATTTAAGAGAAATAAGGTATGAAAACTTGTCCCTAGGCCTAAATTGCAAATGAATGTTTAGGAACAAGTTAAATGAGCAAGGTCTTATTACAAGAAATAAAGCTAGATTGGTTGCTAAGGGATACAACCAAGAGGAAGGCATAGACTATGATGAGAGTTTTGCCCCCGTTGCAAGATTATAGGCCATTAGGATACTTTTAGCTTTTGCATGCCATATGAATTTCAAGCTTTTTCAAATGGATGTTAAAAGTGCATTTTTGAATGGAATTATTGAGGAGGAAGTCTATGTTGAACAACCTCCTGGTTTTGAGTCACATT
>CATIWR010153720.1:0-10802 GCA_949677035.1 Omphalea diandra
ATATATATATATATATATATATGTTGGATTATGTATGTATGATGGATAAACCTTTATGTGCATATATTTTCGGACATGAATGCCATGATTTGTAAATGAAAATGGTCATTATAGTAGTACAACCATCTACTTGGCTATATAACTAAGTAGTAAACCCTAGCCAATATAACATTTTAAAATTTTAGCCCTGTAAAACCCTAGGTTGTATAGCCAACCTCATGGTTGTATAGACCGCTTAGAAACCCTAATTCTAGAACCTTTATGGCTCTTAACTACTGTGGATTATGAATAGAGTGCAACAAGAGTCATTCCAGCTCTGGTGCACCCCTTTTCCTCTATAAATACCCTCACTTAGAGAGAAAAGAGGTAGGTTAGGAAACCCCAGTGTTACTTTACCAAAATTATCACTCATATGTCCTAAATACATAGAAACTAAACATCTAACCCATCACATTAAAGATCTAAGGTTTCTCTTTTTTAGGACTTCATTTTGCATAATACATAGCATTTGTAGGATAATCCATTAATCCTAGTACTTTTAAGGGTAAGGCATAACCAAAAGAGCATTCAAAATCTTGATTTTCTTCTTCTCTTCTTCACCTTTCTATTTCTTTTCTTTTTATAAAAATCTCAATCATAATAGTATGTACAAACCTATTTATGGTTTGTATAAATTGTTGAGTGGGTTGTATAGACTAGTGGTTGGTCTATATAGCCCACTTTGACTATGGAACATCATAGTTTTCTCCTTCTTCCCTATTCAAATTCTTTTAGATCTTGAAGGTTTAAAATGGATCTTTTATTAGCTTTAGCAATTAAATGTGGTTAGGTTTTGTACATATGACCTATTCTCCTATTTGGTGAAGTAAGGATCAAATGGGATAGGTTTCTTAAACTTACTTCTTAATGGTTTCAATACATCTTCCTATGTTATTTTCTCTTAATTTTTTATGTGTTTATGTTACTATTATTATGGATATGATTAGGATAAGGAATCTTCCATTCCAAAAGACCCTATGATCCTAATGTATGTTTATGTTCCCTTTACTATTCTTGCAAATGTTGTCCTTACCATCAATAGGGGATGGCTAGCTCATTTTGACCACTCTATCTTTCATTTATATGGCTATTCTAAGTATTTTAGAGAGAGAGCCCATCACTTAAGGATTTTTCTTTTTAGTTGTTCTCATGATTTGGTGAAGTATATACCCTTATGGCTTTGTATGAGTTGTCTTTTCACTACCTTGATATCCTTACTCTCGTAAAAGTTATAGATATCTTAAGGATGTTATGACTCTTTAAGAGTTTTCATGGATAAGAACCCAATGATCCAAGGAATCTAAGTTGGTAACTTCAATCTTGCCCAAGGCTTCTCTTTTGTTCTCCACATACACTTTATGAGTTCCATGCATTATGTCTCCATATTGATCATGTCTTTCTTTACTTGTGCTTCATATATGACTTGTTATGTTATTTTGATATTAATATATGATGATGGGCTTAGAAACATGCATAGGTTCCCTAACTTGGAAATATAGTGAGACCTTTCTTTTGATGCATTCCATTTTATTTACTCTATTTCCCATGATGTCCTTACCTTATAACTTCTTAGTGTATAGGTGGTCATATGAGCTTGTGTTAGGTCATGCATGATGGTCTTGATAATCATGATTATGGCTATTAATATGCATGGCTTCAACTTTTAAGTGTGACATAATTCCCCTCTCATTTGAGATTAGATATGATGATGCTTTGATATGATTGATTAGATTGTGCTAAGAACATGATTAATAATAAGGCTAAAATGGTAAAAAAAAATGAACAAAGATTCCTAGAGGTCAGATCCTAATATTTGGGTAGTTCGAGGGTGCTTAATCTCTTCCCTAAGTCATACCTAATTTTCAAACTCGACCTTTGATGGGTGAAGATGAATTGGAACATCTAAATGACTTAGGTAGGTTTAGATTTTGGCCTTGCTCAAATTCTTATCTCGATCAAAGTCAGATGGTGACTACATATTCTGATAGGGATGATACCAATGTATTATTCCGCCTAAGTCCCTCATTGAACACAGAGATTGGAAAAGGGCTTCAAACTCACATGATGCCCAAAGGATCCCCTATTTATCTAAATAAAAGCCATTTTAGGGTTAATACCAAAGTAAGACCCTCGACCTCTTGATCTTTTGTTAATCAATAAAAGGATGGGTTCAAAAGTAAGATTTCACTAGTTCAAACGTAAGATTTCACTAGTTCAAACATAACCCCAAAATTGAGGCACTCGCAATAAAACTCCACTAGGGACACAAAATTAACTCTGCATTCAATCTCTAGTTCACCTTTTACCATTTTAAATTTGTTATTGATTGATCCATTACATCCATGTAGCCTCCACACTTTATCACGTGGGTTAGGTCTGTTATAAGATAAATCAATGAATTCTACACACTTGAGACTTATGCTCTATTTAGGCTTATAAGATGGTAAGGAAGAGCCAAACATCTTAGAGCATAACAAAAAGGGGATTAAGTGCTAGTCGCATTATTACAACTATTTCCATCAATAATTAAAATACAAAGTTTACCATTTATCATACTCGTTGCATGAAAAATATTCTCTTTTTGCTCATCATCATATTTTATTTAGGCATTTAAAGATCGCCTCACAATAAAAATATTTTTACTAGTTACCTCATTAGGGTCATCATCATCACTAGTATCCTCCAAAAGGGCATCTTGGGATCAGTCTCACAACCATCGTCATCATCATCATCACTAAAAATTTCGCCATCCCAAAGTACCATAGTTTTTTTGTTCAGGCAATCATATGCCATATGTCCTCTACCTTGGCATTTAAAACATAGAATGGAACTTGTTCTATTAGGGTCAATCATAGACCTTTCACTAGTTTTCAATTTGTTAATCCAACTAAAAGAAGCATAATTAGGCTTAGAAGACTTACCCTTTTGTTGCTTTTCCACCTTTAATGCATTATGTTACAAGTCCTCTGAATCAATGTAAGGGAACAACTCAACTTGGCTTGCAATGTCTCTATTAAGTCCACCAAGAAAACGGGCCATTGTTTGTTGCATAGACTTATTTATTTCAGCACGGATCATTGTTACCTCCAACTCTTGATAGTATTCTTCCATGCTTTTAGAACCTTGCATAAGTCTTTGTAAATGGTTATGCAAATCTATATAATAATGATGGTGTAAATCTTTTCCTCATAACATGTTTCATCTCATGCCAAGTACAAACAGGATCGTCACCACAACTTTTTCTAATATATTCCAATTGATCCCACCAAACAAATGCATAATCAATAAATTCAAAAACAACAAGTTTTACCTTCTTTTCTTCTCTATAGTTATGGCAATCAAAGACTGATTCTACTTTCTTTTCTCATATAATATAGGCCTCGAGGTTGTTTTTACCATTGAAGGTTAGGATTTTCATCTTGATACTTTCAAAGTTGCCAATCTTGCTTCCTTGGCCTTTGAAACTTTCCTCTATAGAAACACCATTTCATCATCATGCACAAGTCTACCACTCCTTGCTTGTCGTATAGATGTATTAGTGGTGTTATGGCTAGATGTCATCTTGTCAATTCTCCCCGTTAATTGTTTCATCTTCTCTTGCATAACTTTCATAAAAAGCTTTCACTCTAGATTACCACTAAGATTTGTCATGATTAAAAAGAATAAAGAAACCTGATACAATTCACCCGCTTATGTGTTTACTCTCAATAGATGTCACTCCCTTTGTGTTTCACAAAAAATAGGTTTTCACCCTCTAATGCACTCACCACTCTTAGCTCTTTTCTTTTAGTTCTTCATACGAACATGGGTAACTTGTCCCAAACCCGTATGCAATGTTGTTACCTTTGGCTAAGGAACATTAAAGAATCAAACAAAAACCTTAATTCCCAACTAGACCTCTAGATAACTTGTATCCAGCAACCTAAGTTACAAAAAATTGAAAGGCATTTAATATCTAAACTTAAAAAGAAATAGCCAATTTTAAGTTTAAAATTAAACAAGTTTTCAAAGTTACTTAAGCCTTCACTCAAATAACCTTACCAAGTTCTTTTAAGAACTAAAAGAAAAGAATAATTTCTCACAAGAAAATATGAATTGTATTAATAAAAATTGAGTGCCAAAAATATGGTTTACATGACCTATTTATAGGCATTACAGTGTTTTACTAACGAAGAATAAAAGTTGTAAATCCTATTCTAAAAATAAGAAACAAACTAAATAGGAATATAATCATCTTCCTAAAACATTAACTAATAACACTAATAAAGAAATAATTAAAATCCTATACTAAATAAGAAGTAGAATTCGATCAAGAAAGGAAAGGAAGAATATTCTTGAGGTCTTGCATATCTTGAAAGATATTTGACTTGACTTTAATGATCTCCTTACTAATATTGCCTTCCCTCTTTGGGAATATTATTCTTCCATCAAAAGATGCTTAAAATATTCTTATAAGCTTTTTGGAACCTTTTAGAACATTTTTGTGTTATTTTCTCCATTCATAGAGTTCATTTTAAGGATTCACAGATGAAATAGAAGTGTAAAAATATCTATTTTGCCCTTCAAAAGATCTATTAAATGCTTTAAGGCTTACTTTATTAACTTCTTTTTGCATGAACATTCCTAAAGCTTTTTTAAACTTCTTAAGGTGTGCCATTGTTATTGGTCCTTTGAGTTGAAGTGTTTCTTCCTTTTTCATGGTCCCCAGACTTGCATCAATTCTTTAGGAACTAAAGTTACTATTACCAAGTTTAAGGTTAATCATAAAGCAAACAAGCAATTCCAAATTAAAATCAATTATAGAATATGAGAAAAGCAAACAGAAACACTTGAAAACAAACTAAAGTAAACAAAAAAAATTAAAACAAACAAAAATATAAAAAAAAATGAAAACACAAAAAAAAACAAATGAAAAGAAAATTCATGTATAGCAAGAATTAAAGTCACCAAATCACAATTTCAAACTTCTTTCTTTCTTTTTCTTTTCTTTTTTTGCTTTGGACTTCTCCTTTTTTGTGTTTTTTTTCTTTTTTTTAATAATTAAAGCTAATTACAAAGTAACAAACTAGTTGAAATCAAATTAATAGAAATAAAGTGCAATTTGAAAACTCTTTTTTTAAAATAATTAATTACTAACAAAGATGAAAGAAACAATTTTAAGAAGAAGCACACAAAAGAAAACAATTTTAAAGAAAAGGAGAAGAAGAAAATGAATAAAGAATAACAAGCACAAAGAAAATTATTAGAATAAGAAAAACACAAAGAACAAGATAAATAAAGGGTGCAGACTTAATTTTAAAGCCTAAGCTCTGATATCAAATGATACGAACGTGGGCAACTTGTCTCAAACTTCTAAGCTCTGATATCAAATGATATGAACGTGGGTAACTTGTCTCAAACTTGTATGCAATGTTATTACCATTGCCCAAGGAATGTTCAAGAATCAAACAAAGACTTTAATTTCTAACTAGACATTTAGATAACTTGTATCTAGCAACCTAAGTTATAAAGAATTAAAAGGTGCTTAAGACTAAACCTAAAAAGAACTTAGTCAATTTTAAGTTTAGAATTAAATATGTTTGCAAAGCTACTTAAATCCTCACTTAAATAACCTCACCAAGTTCTTTTATGAACTAAAAAGAAGAATAATTTCTCATAAGAAAATCTAAATTATATTGATTAAAATTGAATGCCAAAAACATGGTTTGAATGACCTATTTGTAAGCATTACAATGCTTTACTAATTAGGAATAATAGATGTGAATCTTATTCTATAAATAAGAAACAAACTAAATAGGAATATAGTCATATTTCTAAAACATTAGCTAATAATACTAATAAACAAATAATTTAAATCCTACACTAATAATAAGTAAAATTCGATGAAGAAAGGAAATGAAGAATATTCTTGAGATCATGCATATCTTAAAAGATATTTGACTTAACTTTAATGATCTCTTTTATCATATATGCTACCTCTCTTATGCCCTCTTTAGGAATATTATTCTTCCACCAAAAGTTGCTTGGGATATTCTTAGAAACTTCTTGGAACCTTTTAGAATATTTGTTTATGTAATTTTCTCCATTTAAGGATCCATATATGAAATAAAGTGTAAAATGTCCATTTTGCCCTTAAGAAGATCCACAAAATGTTTAAGGCTTTCTTTCTTAAATTTCATTTGCATGAACATTCATAAAACTTCTTTAAACTTATGGAGGCATTTCTTTGTCATTGGTCCTTTGAGTTGAAGTGTTTCTTCCTATTTAGTGCTTCCTTGGCTTACATCATATGTTCTTTTCTTTTTTTTATTTTGTGTTTTTATGTTACTATTATTATGGATATTATTAGGATAAGGAATCTTCCATTCGAAAGGACCCCATGATCCTAATGCATGTTTATGTTCCCTTCACTATTTTTGTGAATGTTGTCCTTGCCACCAAGAAGGGATGGATAGCTTATTAGCTTGACCAACCTCTTTTTCTTTTTATGTGGCTGTTTTGAGTATTTTAGGGAGTTCACCTATCAAGACCCCTCTTTTTTGTTGTTTTTTATGATTTGGTGAAGTATATACCCTTATGGCTTCATGTGAGTTATCTTTTTACTATGTTGATATGCTAGCTTTCCTGATAACTATGGGTATCTTGAAGATGTTGTGACTCTTTAGGAGTGTTCATGGATTAAGACCCATTGATCCTAAAAGTCCAAGTTAGTAACTTCAATAATTGACCAAAGCTTCTCTTTTGTCCTTCACATGCACTTTATGAGTTCCATGCATTATGTCTTCATGTTAATTGTGTCTTTCTTTACTTGTCCTTCATATATAACTTATTATGTTATTTTGATATTAATATAGGATAATGGACTTATAAACTTGCATAGGTTCCCTAACTTGGAAATATGGTGAGACCGTTTTTTTTTTATATGCATTACATCTTATTTGATCTATTTCCTATGATGTCCTTGACTTTTCTATTCTTGGTGTATAAATGGTCATATGAATATGTGTTGGGTTTGACCATGTCAAACATGATAATCATGATTATGAATATTAATATGCATGACATCCCTTTTTTAATGTGGCAAGATCCCCCTCCCATTTGAGATTGGATATGATGAAGCTTTGATATAATTGATAAGATTGCGCTAGAAACATGATTAGGGGCATTAATAAGAATTAATCAATAATAAGGTTAAAATGGTAAAAAGTGTACTAAAGATGTCAAAAGGTTAGATCCTAATATTGAGGTAGTTTAAGGGTGCCCAACCTTTTCTCTAAGCTGTACCCAATTTTTGAACCCAATCTCTAATGAGATGAATACAAATTAGGCCTTATAAATGACTTAGGTAGGTTTAGATTTTGTCTTTACCTAGATTTTTATCCTGACCAAAGTCAGGTGGCAACTCTATATTCTAGTAAGGATGATATCAATATATTATCTCGCTTTTGTTCTCCATTGACCACTAAGATTATAGAAAGGCTTCAAACTCGCATGAGGCCTAAAGGATCCCCATTAATCCAAACACGAGCTACTTTGGGGTTAATACCAATATATGGCCCCCGTCCTCTCAATCCCTTATTAATTGATAAAAAGATGGAGTCACAAGCAAGATTCCACTAGTTCAAGCGCAACCTCAAAATTGAGGCACTCACATATAACTTTCTTAATCTTCTCGTTAGCGTTTCTAAGAGCTTTACTCTATTCTTTTCTTAATATCACCATCTCCGCTCCTTCAACCATCTTTGTTAGAGGCTTCCACTTTTTAAGTACACAATCTCATACATTAATGATATCACTATCAAGATAGATCTCCATTTTTTTTTTTGAATGAGCATAATCAATGTTATTGAAGTGAGGATTAATCTCTTTATTAGCCATATTGACCTTTTCTCATGCAAGTAAACTTGTAATGTGAGACCAGGCTTTGATACCATTTATTAGCCTTGTGCACTAAAAAGGGAGGATTGAATTACTGGGTAATTAGAAATTTAAAAAGTTAAGAGTTAAAGAGAGGAAGAACAAAAGACATAAAATTTATAATGATTCAAGTATAATAAACCTTACTTTGCTCTCCAATCTCGATTATGATTTTTCACTATAGTTGTAATTATATAATAGAGTTTTCTAAGCTCATCCCAATGTAGTTTTTTAGCTCGCATCTAACCCTTGCAACTTGTGTTTAAAGCTTAAACATAACCTTACAAGTGTTTTCCAATGGTCACTCTTTAACTTATACAAAAGTTTTTCCAAGTCTCATTCTCAAACCTATACAAGAGTTTTCTACGCCTCACTCTAAACTCAATAAGCATTTTGTGGCTAACACTCAACCTTTTGAGTTATCAAAAGTTTTACAACTGACTCAAAAGAATAAATGATGATGTTCAAGACTTTAAAAGATGAAGTGCAAGGATTTATCTAAAAATGAAATTAATTCTTCATGCATTAAAAACCTTTAAAAAGGGATATTTATAGCCTTCACGCTCTAAATGGTTGTTATATAAGTGTTATAGCCATATCCATCTCCAATAGTTAGAAACTCTTCATTTAATGCATTACCAAACCCAAATCATGTTTCCTACATCTTAATCACGATTACGACATCTATTTTTTAAACGAGATAGGAAAATTATGATCATGAAATTTGCAAATGTATTTGATAGCTAATGTCATATGGCACTTCATCATTGGTTCTTCAACTGTCTATTGGAGCCATTTTCACCTCATCAAATATTGTGCAATTGTGATCCTGGCTATGATGTGACCTGCCTCTTTGGCTTAAAATGTGTCTTAGTCTCAATCCTCAAGTCTTGGTCATGATTTTCTTGTCTTGGTCACAATCCTCATTTCTTAGTGATAATTTTCACGTCCACTTCATGACTTGAAAGATTTTCTATGTTCTTAAGTCCTAACACTATTCTAACTTAATGTTTCTATAAAATACTTTTAATTAAAAATATTAGTACTTTTCAATTTGATTGTCAAGATCAAAATACAAAATAACTAAAATAGACACCAAACTTAGGTTAACATATTATTTAAATTAGTGAAAATATATATGTTTTGACAATTATTATGAATACTGATAGTTTGATAGATTAAATAACTAAAATTTAAATATTTTATGTTGTTCATTTTAGTCCATAATTAATTCAAAGATGGATTGGGCTTTAAAATGGCTAAAACTAGATTGAATTAGATAACTTTTGATATCTTGTTAATATTATAAGATATTTGGCATATTCAGAATATTTAAGATATTTGCCTATAAAATTTGGATATATAAGATTAATATATCTAGGTTAGCTTGGCATATAAATTATTATCAAAACATCTTCTGTGATAAATTTTGTTAATATATCTTTATAACATATTTTCTAAGTTATTTTTTTATCTTTTTTGATATGTTAATATCATTTATAAACGTTTTTAATTGCATTTTCTGCATTAGATAGAGAATTTTTATTATTATTTTGTATTTTATAATGTCCACTCTTCCTGAGCTATACCATTAAGTATTTATACTTTATATTTCATCCATATTTTATGAATGCTATTTGATAAGTTTTGTTATTTGGTGGTGAGTGTTAACAAAACTAAAACTAGAAGACTATCAATAATCAATTAATGAAATAAAGGACAATGATATAGAGGCTGGACCAATATTCGAATATCTTGATGAGCCTAACAATTGTTCTAGGGCTTCACAATTTTTGAGCCAAGATCTAAAGAATAATATGAATGTTAGAGGTTAACCCGTTATTCATTTTCAATTTTAAAAAAATAAAATAATTCTTTTCCTAAATTATTTACAAAAATTGGATGGTGACTCCTCTTATATTTATTTGGAGCTTTTTTTTTTTTTTTATGTTTGTAGTATTATTCTTCTTTTGATGTTTGAGAAATTAGTAGTGTTTGATGTCGCAAAAGCTATTTTCTTGAATCGAGCACAATGACGATTTTTGCATGTACAATCTTAAAAAAAAGGTAAATAAATAGAATTTTAAAATAAAAAATTGAGATTTTGTTTCAAATATTTTTATTTTTAGCATATTAGTTTTAAAATTTTTATAATAAAGATGGTGCTATAAAAACTTTCATCAAAACCAAAGTTTTTAGACTTGGCCTAATCCAACCAATGAAATCCAAAAACTCAAGAACTGGGCCCTTGGTGCGTCTGGACCAACTCTCAAACCTGAAGAAATTTGATCAAAATCTAGTGAATCTAGACTAATTGTCTTGGATTTTATTTTTTAATTTTCTTTCTTTTTAAGATGGATTTTGAAATTGTATTTATTAAATAATAAAATAATGGTTAATTTTGTTTTATTTTTAAATAGATTTATTGTAATATTATAATAATTGCTACTTTTAAAATTTTAGAAGTAATAAATTGTTACAAAAAATTGATAACAGTAAAAATATAAATTATTTTAAAAAATAAAAGTGATTTATTAAAAATTTATTATAATGATATTGAATTAGTTTTATCTTAATTATTTCATAATTTATAATCTTTGATATAATAAAATAATAAATTCTTTAAATAATTAAAGTATTTATTTCATATTTTATAGTTATTCTATATGAATAGAAATTTTATTCAAAATAGTTATTTATAAAATATTTCATATATATATATATATATATATATATATATATATATATATATATATATATATATATATATATATATATATATATACAAACATACATACACATACACCCACACACACACACACACACACATGTGTGTGTATTATATA
>CATIWR010153727.1:0-13310 GCA_949677035.1 Omphalea diandra
ATTAGAGAGATATATATATATATATATATATATATATATATATATATATATATATATATATATATATATTACTCTTGTTAGCTAATTTTGTAGGTATTCATGTGCCTTGAATTTACAAGCAAACTCCATCTCTATAGAGAAAAGAAACTTGGTTATTAGAGTGGGTTTAAAGTTTAGAGTTTGGGGTTACTATTGAGCAACGTTACTAAAAGATAAAAATGAAAAAGAAAAGGAGGTCCTCCAATCTAGCCTATCATCTAATCTTCCCCTTTTTTTTTTGTGATAATTATAGCTAGTAAGGCTATCAGTCAAGAGTTAAGCGAGACTGGAAAATTCAATGGTATTAGTTTTCTTTCTTGGAAATGTTGTATTCATCACATACTTTTCCAAGATAGGATTGAATATATAATTAACACTAATATTCCACCACCACCACTTGATAATGCTAATGCAAATGCAAAAAAGGCATATGAAAATTATCTTGTTGACAATTATAGTGCTGGGGATATCATGCTCACTTTTATGGAACCTGATATTGAGATATTATTTGAAGAATACCAATTAGCTAAAACTTTCTTTAATGCCATTAATAATGCATATGGTGTTATTTTTTAGTCTCATATTAAGCTTTTGATTGAGAAATTTATTGGAACAAAATGGAAGATAGTGATAATGTTATTGAACATGTTAATAAATTTTTTGTCATAGCTAAAGAATTACCAACCCCAAGAAATCCAATTCTTGATAAAATGCAAGTATTCATAATCTTACATAGCTTGCCTAATTCTTGGGAACTTCTTATTATTTCCCTTAATTATTTAGGCCAACAAATTACCATGAGAAATTTATCTACTTTGCTAGGAATAAAAGATAAAAGGTGAGCCAAAGGAATTCATCTACATCATTATTAACTGTTGCATCTAGTAGTGCTTCTCCTAAGACATAGGCTCAAAAAATGAAAAGAAAAATTTTTAAAAAAATTATAAAGGAAAGAGAAGTTCCTTTAAGAGTAAAAAATAAAAATGGAAATGTCAAATGTTTCAATAGTGGAAAGTATGGCCATTATCAGTCTAATTATCATGAAAAAAAATGATAACAAAACAAAGTTTGAAGGACCAAAAGATATCATTTATATGGTGTTGGAATCTTTTTTGGTAGATGTTGATAATGGAACTTGGTAGGTGGGCTTTGCATCATCTCGTCATGTGGCAAAATCAAAAGACTACTTCATTAAAATGAAGAAAATGAGACTAGAAGATCATCATGTTTGCATGAGTAATTACACATACTATGATCTGTTAGGTATTGGAACTATAAAAATCATGTTACCTAGAGAAAGAAACCTCATTTAAATTGATATTTTATTCTCTCTTACTATGAGGCCCAATTCATTATCAGTTCCATACTTGGGTGAGAAAGGATTTGAGGTGTGTTTTTGTTTCAAAAATTTTTTATTGGAAAACATGGCAAAATTCTTATTTAGGGTAATATGACTAATGGTTTGCATTGTTTGAATATTGGTAATAAAAATGCTCAATTGGATTCGTCTTCTTGTATTGATTTTTCATATGATAATTGTTTATATATTGATGACTCTTGCATTTGGCATTTGAGATTGGGACATATCAATAAAATTTAAAAAAAAATAAAGGTTGATATGGGATTAATTCCTAACATGAATATGGAATTTGATACTTATGAATCATGTCTAAATGGTAAAATGAGTAGACTTCCTTTTCTTAAAGGACAAAGATCAAATGAACCCCTACATATTATCAACTCTAATGTGTGTGGATATTTTGTTACTTTTATTGATGACTATGCGCATTATGAACAGATTTAAGTAATGGAAAAAAATCTAAAGTTTTTAATAAATTTCAAGAATACAAAAAAGAAGTTGAGAATCAATTAGATAAAAGTGTAAAAATACTTTGAAGTGATCGAGGTGGTGAATACATGCTTGATTCATTTAATGAGTATCCTAAACAAAATGGTATTTTTCATCAATTATCTATGAGCTATACCTTACAATAGAATGGTATCACTAAAAGGTAAAATAGAACTTTACTTGACATTCTTCATAAGGAGCAAATTTTTTGGGGTGATGATATTACTATTGCACAATATTTATTGAATTTAGTGCCAATAAAAATGCAAAATAAGACACCATATGAATTATGGTTTGGTAGAAAATCAAGTTTGGATAATTTGAAATTTTGGGGTTCTACAGCCCATATTCCTATGCCATCACATGCTAAAAGCAAATAAGATAGTAAGATTAATAAGGACACATTTATTGGACATCCCAAAAACCATAAAGGTTATAAATTTATTATACACCATATTGATGGAACTCCCAGTGTTACTAATAGTAGAAATACAAGATTTCTAAAAGAACAAATTAACACTAGAAATCTAAATAAATTAGTATAACTATTCAAAATTACTAAAGAAACCTAAGCAAATACATGATGACTCCACACCTAAAAAAAAATTAGCTCAACCAAATGAAAATCCTCAAGATGCTATTGGTAGAATTCAAATAAGAAAGTATCCTTCAATTAGAATAAAAGATCATTTTACTTTTATAAGTGATATAAATAATGAATATCCATATCCATTGAAGAAGTTTTATCAAGTCCAGATTCTATAAATGGCAAGAAGCAATAAAGGATGGGTTAAATTCTATAAATAAAAATAATGTGTTGGAATTGGTAGATTTACTTGAAAATGGAAAAATTATTGATTGGTAATGGATCCTTTTAGGAAAAAGTACATAGTTGATGAAACTATTGAAAAATATAAATCTAGACCTATGGCAAAAGGTTTAACACAAAAACCATGTGTCGAATATGAGGAGACATATTCTCCCATTATTAAATTCACTTTTATTAGAATTTTGATGTCTATTATTGTTGCATTAAATTTGGAATTGTTTGAATTAGAAGTAAAAATAGCTTTTGTCAATGGTAATTTAAATGAATAAATATTCATGGAACAATCTCCTAGTTACCAAGTTAAAGGATAAGAGAACAAGGTATAAAGCTTAAAAAATCTTTATATAGTCTAAAGCAATCTCTGAGACAACGGTATTATACTTTTCATCATGCCATTTTGAAATTTGGTTTTTATAGCAAATGAGTATGATTATTGTGTTTATCATTGGAATAACGGAAGTAATTTTATGATTTTATGATAATTTTATCTTTGTATAAATGAAATAAAAAATTTCTTAAAATTACATTTTTGGGTGAGAGATTTAGGAGAGGCATCCTATGTGTTAGGAATACAAATAATAAGAAATAGAACTTTAAGAATTCTTCAATTAGGCTAAGAACAATACCTTGAAAAGGTCTTGAATAGATTTAAGATGGAAGACTTAAATCCCATATAAACTCCCATTCATAAGCAACAGAGTTATCTAAAAAAAATATGCTCAATAAACAAAGAAGAAAAAAGAAAAATGGGACTTCAGCCATAAGCTCAAGTTGTTGGTAGCATTATGTATGCCATGCTTTGTACAAGACCTGATCTTAGTTTTGTTGTTATTCCAATACATTAGTTAGTTGTTAAAAGAGTTTTAAGATATATTAAAAGAATGAAAAAAAAATTACAAATTAACATATAACAATGACAATCATGATTTAAAAGTTGTTGTATACTCTTATGTTGACCTTTCTAGTGACATGGATGATGGCAAATGCATTTCAAGTTACACTTTTCTCTTAGAAGGAAAAGCTATTACTTGGTGTAGTAAAAAAAACAAAATTATGTTGCCAAAAGTACAATGAAAATAAAATTTATTGCATGAAGTAATGTTGCATCTAAAGCTATATAGATTAAAGGTTTTTTTTTAGTTTTAATTTTAATAAAATTATTAATTCACCTATTGAAATTATGTGTGACAATCAAGCTACCATACGTAACATAAAAATGGTGAATTTGGCTCAAAAGGTAAACATATAAATCATCATTATTATACATTTGAGATGGTACAAAATAATGATATTGTTGTAAGTTATGTACCATTGAGATTGATGTAAGTTGATCCATTGACAAAAGCTATTGGTACACTAGTGTTTGAAGAGCATGTTAAATCCATAAGCACCTCTAGTTGATCATTTAAGCCTATTTTGGCCAAGTCAAAGACGTTGGAATGAGTGGCCAAATAGCCCTCAATGCAATGGTACGATAACCTTGTAGAGATTTGTTGGATATTTTAAAAGAGAAAAATCAGGAGTGTTAATTTGACTTTGATTGATTGTTGTGGGGTTTGATAAAGTCTCACTAACTGTTAAGTATTTAACAAGGGATATCTATAAATGAGTAAAGGCTTAGTGGGAGAAAAAAAAGGTAAATTAACATTAAGTAATCCCAAGAATTAAGGGGATTATATTACTGTAAATCATTATAAAAGGGAGATATAATTTGAATAAAAAAGACAAGCAATACTTGCCACATATTAAAATCAAGTTGTTAAAAAAATCTCGAGCCTCCCATTTACAATAAAATAGAGTCCCACTCCAATATATATATTTCCTTTGTTGCTTTTGTTAGCTAATTTTATAGGTATTCATGTGCCTTAAATTTACAAGCAAACTCCATCTGTGTAGAGAAAAGCAACATCCTTTTCTTACTACACAAGGGCCAACAATAATCATCAAAGCTTAGAGTCAAGAACCCAATGTTCAATAAATGTTGATGCTAAATTTAAAGTTGTCATGCAAATAGGTAAATTTTAAAATGCTTTCCATATTGATTCATGAAAAATTAGATGAAGAACTATATAGGAAAAAAAATCTTATGAAGTCTAGTTTATAAAATCAAACAGCTTGTAATTTCAAGTTCCTTAGAAGAAGTTATAGTTGTTTGAATGACAGATGTTCATGAAGAAGATGTCCTAAAACATCTACTCTAATTTGAATGTTCTTTGAATACTTATTCTAAAATTTGAATGACCATTCCAAGTCACACAATGGGTGGAACATAAGGCCCAAATTTTGGTTTTGAGTAAGCATGAAAAGGCTAAATTTGATGAAATTATAATGATTTTAATGATATAATGATGATTATCTAAGATATATTATGATTTTTAAAGAATGACTAAGAAATATGAAGTTGAAATATGTTAAGCCATAATGCGAAAGTAAGTGTAAGTTAAGATATGTAAGTGTATGTAAGAAAAGATGTTTCATAAACATGAATAAATGATACAATTAGAGGTTTAATAATGAAGAATATGTCAATATTAAATATGGAAGGAAGTTACGTTTATTATGAGTGTAAAGGGAAGAGTGTTTGGAGAACATGTAACCCCAAGGCATTGGACTCACTTCTCTACTATGAATGATGTGTTTTGAATAATACAAAATTATGGTTTTGAATGATAACAAAACCAAAAGAAGTTCTAATTTAGTACTTTAGTGTTTGTTTGATGTGTGAACAAACTTGACAAACATTAAAAGGGAAGATTGTTCTTAATGCTTGGGGAGAATGTTTGGAGAACATATGAACCCAACGAACGTTCTAAATGCTTAAGAGAGAATATTTGGAAAACATTTGAACCTAAGACCCGTCAAACATTAAAGGGCCAGAATAAGTTCAATGGGCATTGTGCAAATTCAACATTGAACATCTACCAACGGGCGTTGGACCATTCAACAAGCATTGAAGGATGAACAATGGACATTGATTAAATGTTGCTCTTTTACCAAAGTCTTATGGAGCTCGCAACTGGCATTGTCTATCTGTAATAGGTATTGGAGAAGTACTCTAGGTTGAGCTATGCTGGACCTAGCCATAAACGTTGATCTGAGCTAGCAATAGACATTGCATATTCATAATAGCATGAAAAAGTGTCCAAGCCTGAGCTAAAGTTTCTGGAACCCGAAAGGGCATTGGCCCTTTTCAATAGGTGTTGAAAGAGTTCCAACGGGCATTTTGAATTACTCAATGGGAGTGGAAAGCTATTATGCAAAGTTGGAAAAATAAAGCATCAAGTTAAAGCTTTCTAGAAATGAACAACATGTATTGTTCTCTCTCTAACAGGCATTGTAGTCAAAGCCGACAGGCATTGAAAGTCATTCAATAAGCATTGGAAGTAACTGTTACAAGTTCAACAGGTGTTGATGGAAAACGAGGGTTGTTGTCATCTCTAACAGCTAGTTTTTTAGAAAAGTTGTCAGACACGACATCAACTATTCCAACGGCTAGTTATGGAGCTTAACTATATAAAGAGCATTTTTAGAGTTTAGAAATGTAAGAAAACAAGGTTAGAAATCATTATGAACATCTTTGTAACTCCTTGAAATTATTTATGCAAACCTTTTTAGGTGTTGCCTGTATTTTAGGTAGAGAAAGATTATTTTTATTACTCCTTTTAAGAGTAGGTTTTCTTGAACACTAATTGTGTAGTATCTACCTAATTTGAGAGGCATAGACACTACTTAGATCTATCCTTGCTAGTAGTTATAAAGGTTGGTATTATGCCTAAAAAAATACCAAGGGGTAGATTTTTCCTGAGCTTGTAAAATGAAAGGTTATCCTTGAGCCTATAAAAAGGAAGGTTCTTCCTGCCTAAAAAAAAGAAAGGTTTGGTTCTTGAGCTTGAAAAAGAATAGATAGGCCTCAGTGAAAGCTTAAAGAGTGGAGTAGGCAAGTTTTCAAACCACTATAAATCTTTGTGTTGATTTATATGTTTGTAGTTTTTATTTTAGTTGTCTATGGTTGTTTTTTTATTACAACCCAATTCACACTACCTCTTGGGTTGCCTCATTGCCACTTAGACCAACATTTGGAATTAAAGATTGACCTCTTTTGAAGCTTAAGTGCAAGAGGGACATGATCATGGTACCCAAAATGAGCATGGACTATAAGGACAATTAGTGGTGAGACCTCCCTTCTTTAATGGAATAAACTATCAGTATTGGAATAGCAGAATGTATTACTTTCCCAGGTATGAATCCATTGAATTATGGAGAATTATGAAGAAAGGTCCATACACTCCAATGAAAACACTTATCGATGGGACTCAAATAGAAAAGGACATTACTGACATGTTTGAGAAAGAAAAAAAAAAAGGCAAGTTGCAAACAACGATAAGGTCATCCACATGCTCTTTGTGCCTTAAGCAGAAGTGAGTACAATAAGGTGAGCATAAAGTCAAACCCAAGGATATTTGGAGGGCCTTGGAGATCACACATGTGGGAACAAATCAAGACAAGGAAAATAAGATAGAGACCCTCATTTGTCTATGAAACCTTCCTTATGAAACCTAATGAAACAATCTCGAGAATGTATAATTGGTTCATTGAGATTGTTAGAGAAATGAAGGCTCTTGGGAAATCATTCACTAATAAGGAACTTGTAAAGAAAGTTATGAGGTGTCTACCTAAGGAGTGGCTTAGCAAGGTCACCTCACTCAAGGACTCAAAAGACTTAAAGACCATGCCACTTGATGAGCTGTTGGGAAATCTCATTGACTATGAGATGAACTTGAATAGAGAAGCTCCACCCACATCTAAGGATACTAGTAAAAAAAAAAATTAGAATAGCTCTTAAAGCTACCTCCAAATGTCCTAGCTCAAATGATAATGAAGAGCTGGATGACGAGCAGATAGTCATTCTAGTAACTAAATTCATAAGAATGTTGAAGAAGAAAGGCAAAGGCAAGTTTGAATAGGTTGAATGTTATGGATATGGAAGGTTTGACCACATGAAACCAAATTACCAAAAAGCCAAAATTGAGAAGAAGGACAAAAAGAAGAAGAAAGTCTATAAAGCCAGCTGGGATGATTCTAGTGCATCAGAACCAAGTGAGGATAAACAAGAGCCAAGGATAGGAAGAAGAGAAAGGAACCAATCTTTGTCTCATGGCCCTTGAGGAGAGCTCTTCAAAACAGGTATGTCCTAACTCTTTAGATTTAGATAAGGATGATCAAGAGTTAGAAAATGTTTACTATTGAAAATCTTATTGAGGCCTTAAAATCCACCAATAATGATCTTGATAAAAGTTTTAAAGAAACAAATCTTGAAACCTGAATTGGTAGAGCTAAAGAAAAGTTTTGAGCTTTTACAAAAAGAAAATAAGGCTTTGAACCAAGAAAATAAATTTTATGAAATGTTGTTCAAAATGAGAGTCTCAAAAAAGATATCTCAACTTTGAAGGATTCACTTGCCTCTTTTACAAAAGGAAAATAGAAACTTAACCTTATTTTGGGCTTTCAAAAGATTTCAAGAGATAGACATGGCTTAGGCTTTGATCATTCTAAACCTTGCACCTCTAAGCCAAAATTTGTGAGAGCTTCTACCAAAGCTAGAGTCCTCTCACCTTTATCTAAATCACATGTGCATAATCGTAGTTGCACTCAACCTCACTCTCGAAGGCCAAAGGTAAATCATGCCTTTATTTATGGAACTAAGCATGTCAAGAATGTAAGGTTTCCTTCACGTTTTAGGCTCCAAGTTTTTAGGAAGCCATCTCACTTACGCTTCTCACAAGAGCTAAAGAAAGCATTCATTGGTAATGTTTTTATTATGGAAATTTTGGCTATAAAGGATACTTTTGCTATGTTAGGTTGAGAGATGAGCAGATTTATGTTACTAACCCCTAAGGACCCAAGAGAAAATGGGTACCAAATAAAGCTTCATTTTATAGGTTTGGAAGCTCCTCACCCTTTACTCAAAATGGAGAAACAAATGGTGATTGGAATTGTAAAATTTGAAAAAGAGCCAAAGTTTCTTTTGAAAAAGATATTGTATTTTTGGAAAACACAATAATTGGTATCATTAACTGTAATGTATCTTTATCCCTCTTTTTTGTTTTTGTTCAACATGCTTTTGTTGAGGGGGAGTTTGCTTTGTGAACCAACTTTGGTATCAGTTTGGAGTTTTATTTTAGGAATCTCTAGCAACTATCCTTCCTTTCTTGCTTTCCTTAAATTGTGAAGAGAATATATAACCCCAAGTTATGTCAATTGAATTTGTGTTTGAATATCTTAGGTGATTTATTAGAAAAAAGCATATAGATAAGGGCAGTTTTTCATTCTCTATTTGTTCTGTATTTTTGGAACCATTATGTTTGTTCTCTCCTTGAGGTTGATGGTCTAGATCTTATGAAGAGAAAGTTTGTATGTTTGTAAGGGGAGAACATTTTTTAAGGGGAGAATTTTTTGTGTCTTTTTGTTATGATGACAAAAAGGGGGAGAAGTTTTTAATGCTTTGATTTGATGATTTGATTGCTTTGTTTGGTATCACTTATATGCATAGCCTAACACTTGGTATCTTCTATGTGTTTAACATCCAACATTTCTTATATGGTATAACATTTTATATCTTAGATGGCTTGTTAAGTAGCATACTTGGTATCAAGTCTCATGTGGATATTCCAATAACTGGTATCAAACATTATGTTGAATTGGTATCAAACCTTGTGGGGATATTTTGATTAATATGTATTTTGGTTGGCATCTTACTTAAAGCTTTATATGTCAACATTTGGTATCCTTTTTGTGTTTAAGTTTTGTATTTTTGGTATCAAAATCTTGGTTTTGTCATCATTCTAAAAGAGGGAGATTATTATGAATGCTAAGGGAAGAGTGTTTGGAGAACATGTAACCCTAAGGCACTAGACTTACTCCTCTATTTTGAATGATGTGTTTTGAATAATAACAAAACTATGGTTTTGAATGATAAAAAAACTATAACAAAACCAAGAGAAGCTCTAATGTTTATACTTGAGTGTTTGTTTGATGTTTTGAACATACTCGATGAATGTTAAAAAGGGAGATTATTTTGAACGCTAGGGGAAGAATGTTTAAAGAACATGTGAACCAAAGACCCATTAAACATTAAAGAGCCAAAACAAGTTCAATGGGCATTATGCAAATTCAATAGGCGTTGGACCATTCAATGGGCATTAAAGGATGAACAATGAACTTTGATCGAATGTTGCTCTTTTTCCAAAGTCTTTTGGATCTCGCAATGGGCATTGTCCATTTGTAACAGGCATTGGGAAAGTACTCCAGGTTGAGTTGTGTTAGACCTCACCACAGGTGTTGCATTTTTGTAACGGGCGTTGATCTGAGCTAGCAACAGACGTTGCATATTCGCAAAAGGCGTTGCATATTCACAACAAGTGTGGAAAAGTGTCCAAGCCTAAGATAGAGATTCTAGAACTCGAAACAAGCATTGGCCTTTCTCAATAGGCATTTGTGAATAGCTCAACAGGAGCAAGGTTGTTTTTGTTACTCCTTTTGAGAGTAGGTTTTCTTGAGCATTAATTACGTAATAGCTACATAATTTGTGAGGTATAGATACGACTTAGTTTTATCCTTGCTCGTAGTTGTAAAGGTTGGTATTGTGGTTAGAAAAATACCAAGGGGTGGGTTTTTCTTGAACCTATAAAAGGAAAGGTTATCCTTAAGCCTGTAAAAGGAAAGGTTTTTCCTTAGCCTCAAAAAGAGAAGGTTTGGGTCTTGAGCCTAAAAAGAATAGATAGGCCTAAGTGAAAGCTTGGAGAGTGGAGTAGGCAAGTTATCAAACCACTATAAATCCTTGTGTTGATTTATACATTTGTAGTTTCCATTTTAGTTATTTGTGGTTGTGTTTTTGTTTTTTATTACAATCCAATTCATTCTCTTTTGGATTGTCTCATCACCACTTAGACCAATAATGTTAATGTATATGTTAAAAAGAAATGAGGAAGGATGATGGAAGCTAAGGTATAAGCTAAGTTAGGTGTATGATCTTTAATGGCTATTAAAGTATGTAAGTGTGCTTAATATATGATTAAATGACATTTCAGTGAAGAGTTATAAAAGTATTTTAGATTTCAAGAGTTGGTATTTTAAGTGTGTTAAAAGAAGGAACAAAAGGTTTGAAGCAAAGCTTCTAAAAGGTTAGGATGCTCTATTTAGGCATTTTTGGTATTTTCACACCCTTTTATCTTTATTTCCACCCTGAGAATGACTCTAAAACCATTTCTCATAACTATTCATGCCTAAAAATGGTGTTTGAAGCGTATTTTGGAAAAGGACAAAAGGGTAGAGGCATAAGTTTGTGGATTGGAAGTAACATTTATGGTGGACTTTTTCTAAAATACTTCATTTGACATTTTAGTTGTTTTACACTCTTTCTCTTTATCTCCCCCCTAAGCATGACTTCTTCTCCATTTTTTCTTAGTTTTCAGTAGTCCAAAACTCACCAAAACCTTTTCTCCATCCATGGCTACAAAAACCAAGTTAAGAGAATCAAGTTTGCTTATCCATCTTTTTACATCTGTTAAGCAATTTGGTGCTTTCTCCTTCATATTTCAAGTAAGTTATAGTTTAACATATTTGTTTTATATTTTTTCTATTTTACAATAAGTGTTTTTATGCTTTTTTGAGCTTGATGGTGTTGGCAGAGATAAAGTTTTGTGTTAGTATGGCATGAAAGGTGAAGTTGTCTTCAAAAGGAGTTTTAGATGTGTTTGAAGAGTATGGGTTGTTTCTCTTAGTTATTGATGTTTGATGGTTTATTAAATGATAATTAATATTCTAATATTCATATTTAAGTAGGAAATTAAGCTTAATTGATGTTTTACATCTTGGTTGAACTGAAGGTAATATTGATGTAGTATTTAATTGGAGCTTTGAAAGGTGTTGATATATGTGGATTGATTATATGAATTATTCATGATTATTGACTTATTAAATGTTAATTGGCATCCTAAACTTATTTTTATGATGAAAATTAAGGCTTGGAAGATTTTTAACACCTTAGTTGTATTGAGTTTGATATTGATGTTTTAATAAGCTTATGATTGTTCCTTATGTAAATGAGTTTTTATTGCAAGGATAATTGATGTAGTTTGAGTTCCTTGATATTATTCAAGCTCTTAAATGTTGTATGGCATTATAAACTAGAGGTTTAAAGTTGTATTCAAATCTTGAAGGATGTTTTACATCCTAGTTGGATGGAGCAAACATTGATGTCTTAATGGATTTTATGGATGTCTTTGTGTAAATTAATTATGTTTATAAAGAGAATTGATGCTAAATTGAGTTCCTTGATGATATTTGACACTCTAGACCTTATGGATAAAGTCATATGTGAATAGAGGAGTTGTTCTTCATTTAATTGGCGTAGAATAAAATATATGAATGTCATAATAAGTATATGGATAGTTTATGATGAGAAATGAATATGGTGAAATATTTAGGAGTATGAATTAATGATTATGAAATGAGTAAAGCATTCTAATTATGGGTAGTTATATGATTACATGATGATGTTAATGTTGATACTATGAAGGAGATAAAAGGAAAGAGTGACAATGAGCTAAGTATGAAGGATGATAATTAAATAATAAGCTAGCACTAATGAAAGTTATATTTGCATGTTTGATTGATGTTCAGGACTTCATTGTCCTTATAAAGGCTTTTTCCCTATTATTCTATATGTTATGTTATATGTTTTATGGATGAGTTTGAGTAACTCTCCATGTTTTAATTGCTATAGTAATTAAGTAACTCTCCATATTTTAATTGTTATGGTAAAAATGCAATATGTCTATGTTTAGGCATGTATATGGGTGAGATGATTAAGAGCAAGTAAAGATAAAGCTAAGAATAAGCAAGGCTAAGGCAATGGGATAGAGAAACAGCAAAACCAAAGCAATGAAGAGAGGCTAGCAATGAAAAGTGAGGATTTTAGTTACTTTTCATTATCCATTATATACTTGCATTATGAGTTTAAATATATAGGCCATAGTAGGCCAAGATATGTTAACACAAAAGTCATATGCATTTTTATGGATGAAATGAGATGACATGATATAAATGTTTAGGGGTGAGTACAGTTTGGTTTAATTCAGGGATTTGAAAATATCTAAGACCGGATCGAAATTTCAAGATTTTAAAAATAGAGAACCGGTACCATTCTAATTTTTAGTCTAGTTTGGTTTGGGTTCTTATAAATTCAATATAGTTCAATTTGATTCTTCAATTCATTTGAGACAGTTCGATTCGGTACCAGTTCGGGTATTTAGTTATTTCAATTTATTAAAATTAAACTTTACATTTTTATAAACTAAAATAAAACAAATTTTACATTTTCATCATTCAAGACTAAAATAAATAAGTAATAATTTAATAAATTGTAACTAATAACTTACACTTTAAATGTTAAATTAAAATTTTTTTTATGTTTACTACTAATTAATAATTAATAAATAGTCTAATTATTAGTAATATATACTAATTGAGAGAGTTAACTAGTAACATTAATATATATATATATATATATATATATATATATATATATATATA
>CATIWR010153731.1:0-16171 GCA_949677035.1 Omphalea diandra
CCCCCCCCCCCCCCCCCCCCCCCCCCCCCCCCCCCCCCCCCCCCCCCCCCCCCCCCCCCCCCCCCCCCCCCCCCCCCCCCCCCCCGAGAAGATAATGAATAGATAAGCTACAAGTTCTATGAACATCCTTGGTATAAGCCACTAGAAGAGGATATGATAAGCAAAAAATAAATGTATTATAACAAAAGATTTATTATTTTCCTCTTACTCTTTAACTACAAAGATTATATGCATCTAATGCCACTATAAAGGACATGAGAAGGCATGTCTAGCTAGAGGCTGATGAACATGGCTTTCATGTGACATTACTTGGATCCTTTAACTTGGAAGCATTTATATCAAACACATCCATTTTTTATAGCAAAAGGTTAAAATGTTAGATTAGGTTTGTGCAATGATGAGTTTAATCCATTTTGTCAATTAAAGAAAATAGTATTCTTCATAGCCAGTCATTATTATATGCTGCATACTTTTCCACCCTGGTCGTGTATATGAAGGAATAGTATATGTTCCTAACTATTATAGTTCTTAGATCGAGAAATCCAAGCAAATTTTAGATATGCTTTTACAACCCCTAATGAAACATTTGTGAAAGTGGGTGTCCAAACTTGTGATTTTTCAAAGAAGTGAAATGTTTAGATGCAAGTTGCACTAATGTGGTCCAGAAGTGATTTTCTTGCATATTCGACATTGTCAACATAAAGTACTACAGGTAAGTTAGCTTATCCATATTGCATGGAGAATTCAAATGCATTTTCTCTTATTAAAGATGGTAGACATTGTAATTTGACAACCATCGAAAGTTTTTACCTAAGGATCATTCATTTCAAAGGAATGAAAGCTCATCCCTCAAGAATTAAACTATGGTAAAGGATGTGCCACCTATTCCACCTAAAACTTATATATTGGAGTAGATAAAGTAGGTGGCCTATAAAAGGATAGAGAACATAGTGCTATAATGGGACAAATGAGTAATTTCTAAAAGGGCAGATGAAAAAAATAAAGCATCTTTTGGAATTTACTTTATTGGAGCATAAACATCATTGAACATTACCAAGAGGTGATATATATTAAGAAAAATGTATTTGATAACCCCATTATAGAATATTGACCTATTTATACAACTTGTCCTCCTCTACCACCCCATTGAATGCATGCATTTGATGATACAAGTTAGCAGCATTAGGAGCCTGATAATGACGACCACCCCATAGAGTAGTTTTGTATTTTCAATTTTTGGATTTTTTCCATTTTATACAAAATTTTGTACATTATTGAATTTTTTGAAATAGTTTTATATTATAAATTATTCTAGTTCTATAATTTACAAATTTGTTCACATACACACACAAAGATATATATATTATTGTATTTATTGATTAGGAATAAAAAATAAAAACAATAAAAATTATTCACCCACAGATTAGTGATAAATTTGGAAGGAAAGTCAAATTTTTTACATAGAGTTAGCAAAAGAAGGAACTAACGACGAAATAATAACAAATTCTATTTTAAAATAAATAAATTATTTTTTCTAGTTACTGATTAACAATAGATTTATTTATCCTTTGCTAATTTACTAGTGATGAGCATTTTAGCAATAAAATAAATTCATTGCTAATTTATCACTAGTTCAATTTAGTGATGGATTTTGCTTGTTTAATGATGAATTTTTCTGTCATTAAATCATTTTTTCTCTTTAATATTAATATGCTCATTATTACCAAAATTTCATATGATATACAAGCAAAAATCAATATGACAACAAGTTAGGTTAAAGCTCAATTAAGTAATTCCCAAGTGACAAATGATTACAAAATTAGTGCTTGAGAAAGAGAGAGTTGGAATTAATTAATATCACATAGATGGAAACAATGAAAATGAAACTAAATATGAGGCTTTGTTTATTTCGTAGAAAATATTTTTTACATTTTTTTATGTTTAATGCATTCAGAAAAATTGATTAATGAAAAATATTTTTTTGATCAAAAGAAATGACTTTTCATTTTGAAAATGGAAAGTCATTTTTTGAATTTTAACAAATTCATCTAAATGAAAAATAAATCATATAAATATATATATTTTGTCGTCGACCATTCGTCATTATCGATACTTATCACCGGTCATCGTCAGTCAACGATAGTCACAGGAGATGTAACATCCATTTTCATTTATTAAACATGACATTCATGTCCAAGTATTCGAATGTATAAAAGTTAACATATCATTCATACATAATCAAAAAGGCGTGTCAATTTTCTTATTCAAGGCATTTATATGTTAAGTACAACTCATTTAATGATATTACCACAAGCAGATGCCTATCTAAGTATATGTATATGACACAATAAGAGAAAAAGTTAGAATGCTAAGGGCCAACAAATTCAACTGATGATTGGTGATTTATGTGTCTACATGCAAAACTTTATGCTCCAAAGTGCCCAAACCTTATGCTTCACCATCTGATGTGACTCAATAAATAAAAATAATAATCAAATTCTAATGACAAAATCAATAACTAATTATTAAGATACATTATAAGTAAAAGTATTACCTTATAAAAGTGCAAATGCAATAAATTATTTGATTTTATCGTGACCTTGTAAGACAAATGCTACACCTAAAAATTCATGTGAATCAAGTAACATTTAATTTTTGTGACTAGCATATAACATGTGATATATCTTATTAATAAAATGTGTCATAATAGAACATATTGGTCCTTTTCCTAAGTGATTTCTAAGTATTTGACAAGCCAGTCACAACATCTTTTTAGTTCCATATGCAAGTGTTCATCCACAATGGTGTATCAAGTAAACATTAAAATCATACAATTTTCACTTGAGTTGTATTTAAATGTAAAATATCACTATCAAATCACATATACACATAATAGAATCCAATAATATCTTAAAATTATCACACATACGCATTATAATCCAATTATGACTTTTACTTACTTTGATGTAACCAACCTTTATGGTAAGCTTAAACCTCTCTCTTAGGCTTGTTTAATGTGTTTAGATCCTAACATTTGATACATACATGATTATAAAAATGTCAAAATGAGTTTGAAAGCTAAGTATGCAACTATGGTCATGTTCCATGAAAGTGGACCTAGTGTTTATACTTACTATTCTTATATGATAGCCAAACCTTACTACACTCTCACTGCAATAACTCTTGCTATATTTATCGAAATGACTGCATTATTATTATTTTTTTTTTGCATAAACTATACACATAATGATACAACATAGTCAAAATTTAGGTCAGTATAAGGCTATAAAAAATATGGTGAATTTTTAAATTCTTCCCTGTTTCAATGTGATTATAGTCTGATGAAGTCTTACATTATTAGCCATATCTCAAATTGTACAAATACAATTTGTAAAACTAATTTACCAGCAACTACATAACAAATAAAGGAACATTTTTAATGTTTTACACTTTATCTAATTAAGTCTTTAAGGCCATCAAAATAAATGATTAATCTTCGGGTGAGTAAGTCTTAACATTTTGAGAATCAGTCATGATGAAGGAGCAATATCTCCTCACCCATACTATACTTGACAAAATTGTTTTATAGGCATCTATATAAGATGTAACTTTATAACTTTCACACTGAACATCACCTAATTCCCATTCTATGGTTATCAAATTTTGGGCAAACCGAATCAATAGGTTGAGCAGTGTTCATCAGGTTTATGGTTAGACACAATAAAATAGGAATATCTCTTTCCACACAACAAATTAAGAAAAAAATGTTTTATAGGCATTTAGATAGGATATAAACCTACAAATTTCATACTTAACACTTATCTAAATTAGCACATAAAGCCATCAAAATATGTGAACAAATCCAAACTGAGGAGGGTTCGCCAGGTTGTGAACCAGTCCTAATAAAGGGTCATGGCTCTTCACACACATCACATTAAGCAAAATTGTTTTACATGCTTTGAGATGAGGTATAAATCTACAAATTTTATAGTTTACACTAGTGTTATGAAATTATAGGTGCAATAATTTGCTCTAAAAACAAAATCAATACAATTAGCTCTTGTTTCTCTTAAACTTTAACTTTCATACATGAGCTCTATCTATAATTACTCCATAATTTTTACTAATTATGCATGTTTAACATGTTGTGAGCGAGGAATTTTATATGGGAAGAAGATAAAATCACTTACCTCTTTAGTTAAAACTAAAAAAGTTTAGGGCTTCTTCTTGACTAGCTTACCTTTCTTCTTCTTCTTCTTCTTCTTCTTCTCCTTTCTTTCTTTTTTCTTTTGTTGCACCCCCTCATTTTTTTTCTTTCTAATCTACTCCTAAAGGAAGAGAAATTCAATTTGTATACATATTCTATTAAGATAAAAATTATGATAGCTTGCTACCATTGGTTGGAATTTTCCTCTTTTAGTCTCTATTTTTCACTCCTTCATCACCTTAAACCATCTTCTAGTCCTCATATGCTCTTTATACTTTTAAATAAGCTCTAAATCACCATTATATATGATACTATAATACACACAAAATATATGATAATTTGTCATGCAACTATGTAAATATCCCATCTATGTTCAAATACCCCAAATGCGATGGTGCAAGTGTTATCGTCATGCTTATCAAATGCACATTTCTAAATGATCACTTATGAAATGCATATATTCATGTGGGATTGCAAATCGTTCATGCAATGGGTGTGTTCACGTGAGAATGCTAATGAATGAGGATAGAGATGTTAAAGGAGATGAGTGGAATCCACAAAAATTTTCATTTTTAATCTATTTTTTTATATTAAACAATAAATATAGTATGAGTGTACAATATTTATAGTTTAAATTTTACTATATTCTTGTAAATAAAAAAAATTAATATTCTTTTGTAGTGTATTTCAAATATAAAAAAAACATATTATTTGAAATATTTTTTTCAAAAAGTATTTTTCTCTTATAAATTATTTTCAATCAAAGAAACAGAAAGTAACAAGGCAGCCTAACCACATTAACTTCCGCTTTTGTGGTAAAATTAGTGACCTAAAATAAAAATGTAGTTGTCCACACTTTCTTTAATGGGCTCTTTCGTTACAAAATTCCACAGTTGGACCGTTCCCTATCCAATAATAATGATAATAATAATAAGTATTTGGCAGTCGCAATTTATTAGTTTTGGTTCGTAAATTAATAAGCATTAGAGTAAAGACTGTTGTTAATCAAAGTAAACAAAAACTACTTTAAAAAAAAAAAAAAAGTGTGGGGCATCTAGATCACCTCCCAAAGGAATCATCATAAAAATTTGAGAGGCATTTTCCTTAAAGGCAATGCCGCCGCATAACGGCAAAAGAAAAGCCAAGTTTGATTCCTTGAAAATGTATTTTTTATGTGTTAGGGGTCTCATAAGTGACTCCTATTGATTACCTTCAATAACATTCTTATCTTACTCTTTGATGCTTTGTCAATGTAAAAAATATTGTACAGAAGAAGAAGAAAAGGGAAAGAGTTGTATAGGTGTTGATAGCTTATCCAATCTTTATTGTCATCTTTCGATCAAGAGTCCTACACCAGGACCAGCCCTGAGTTTTGTTCATGATGGGCAAAGGTCACATTCTAATCCAGGTTACTAGGGATACTTATGTTTGAGAAATCCCCTGACTGAACCCAGATTTCTCTTTTTCTTTATCATTTTTTTTTTATGGAGAGATTCGTTATCTTTTCTTTGACATTTCCACTAAAGGAAGCTTATAAGTTTTTTTATTTTCAACTAAGCAACTTAATGGAGTGATCAAGTTCATGTAATAATAAATTTCCATTCCTTTTGTGAGGTAAATATGTAGTAAGAAAATTTTTCACAACAAAAGCGGTAGCTTTGATGATAGAAAATACAAATGGGCGTTATAGAAGAGTAACGGAAAAATAAAAAACAAAGGCATGGGTCACATGCCATAATAATTTGAGCACCTATTTCCTATATAGGAATGAAAACAAAAATCCCAAGAAAAATCCCTGCATATAATAACTTACCAACCTACCACATAAAGCTAAATGCATAATATATTGTTCATTAACCTACCAAAGCAAAATCATATCCCGTTTGCTTATAAAAAAGGAAAGTTAAAGATTCATTCTTTAGGATTCGTCATTGTATTTCCAAATCAGCATTAAAGAAGAGGGGAAAAAAAAGCTGACTTAATAAAGAGAATGGGAAGTTGCTTCAACCTCAAACAATGGATGCCCAAAAAGGCCTAACATGACATCCTCAAGCAACCACACCCACAATACAATCTCACCATCAACATCACCACCTTCAGCACTTCTATTGTTACTGCCTAACAATAAGATATTTTATTGTTATAATTTGCGAAGAGGAAGGGGCAGCAAATAGATAGATGGAGGAATTTGTGGTGCTTAATCTTTTCAATGGTGAGAGAGAAGCACAAATTTATGCTGCTACTCAACTTAGTAAACTTAGTAATAAGCAAAGGCACAAGTTGGCTGAAAGAGGAATTATCTCCCCTTTGATTTCAATGCTTCAATATAAGGATTATGAAGCCATTGAAGCTGCTCTCTCTGCTTTGCTTAGCCTTGCCTTCGGCAGCGAAAGGTAAAGTCCATTGCTAGCTAGCTCCTTAATTGTTATAAATGTGATTCATGAAATAGCAGAATTTGAGAAGTTTTGGTGATTTTGCAGAAACAAGATTCGTATAGTGAAATCAGGAGTTATACCTGTGATGTTGGAGCTCCTCCAATGGCGAAACATGACCCTGACTGAGCTCGTAATGGCGGCTCTGTTAGTTGTCTCTTCTTGTGCAGCCAACAAACTAGCAATCACATCTTCTGGAGCTATTCCACTAGTTGTTGCAATCCTCAGTGGAGAGTATGCAAATGGTGATGACGATAGCGATAATACAAGTAGCATTAGTATGCAGACCAAGCTTGATGCTATAGGGACGCTTCACAATCTCTCAACTTGCCAACAGATTATTCCATCACTTGTCTCTTCTGGAGTAGTTTTTGCATTACTGCAAATAATTCACTGCTACGGAAAATCATCTCAGATGGTTGAGAAAGCTATGGCACTGCTTGAAAACATTGTTGGTTTATCGGAGAAGGCACTACTGCAAGCTGCTAATACAGGTGGGGCCATTCAGGCTCTGGTGGAGACCATCGAAGAGGGTTCCCTGCAATGCAAAGAGCACGCAGTGGTAATTCTGCTCTTAATATGCCAGAGCTGCAGGGAAAAATACAGGGTATTAATTTTAAGAGAAGGAGTGATGCCAGGACTGCTTCAATTAAGTGCGGAGGGAACATGGAGAGCTAAGGATACAGCACAAGAACTGTTGCTGCTCCTGAGGGATTGTTCATGTTATGGCTTAACAAGAAAGCAATCCAAGTATGAGCTTATGGAGCAGATAATGCAAGAAATCGATGCAGAAGGAGAGAGAGTCATGGGAACAAGAACACTTAGGCTGGTGGAGGAGATGATTGCAAAGCTCAGTACATGATGATCGTTTGTTTCTTTCTTGATGGAAGTTTTGATCTATCTGTACTTTCGAAATTGTAGGGAGATTAGCCATAGGATTCTTTATTTAAGTTGGGTGGCATTATGATATTTATTATGACGAGCGGGTGCATCAGTATTAGCTTTAGTTCTATTTCCAGCCGCCAGTTTTGCACATTTCAGGTGCCAGAAAAAATTTGCTTTGTGGCTTAATTATCTAGCCTAGGAAGAGGCATCTGGTTTCTAAACACGACAGGTCATGTTGCATTCAAGTTGAAACCAACTCAAAATCAGCACCTAATAATAAGAATACACGGTCTGGGCAAGCCTCGTAGCTTGTCAGGGGCCAGTGTCACTTCCCAGGGAAAACCAATTCTAAAGCGACAGCAGGTTTTCCTCACCGTTTCATGATCAACTTTTACTCTTAAAACAGCTATGGAAACCAACTTCTACTTTCTTCACCCTTGCAACAGATCTCCATACTTCCCCAGAATAGTAGTACGGGCAAAGCACGAATAATATTCAGTCCATATATTTATGACAATCTGTCAAATCATCAACATAGTTGCAAGAATACAAGACACCAATTAACAAAGCACTATTGCAGCATTTCAATCATTAACATGAACCATTCAGCAAATGTGGTACCATTTCCCATTGCAGCAATTTTCATTATTAACATAATGTGGTATCATTTTCAGTAACAATATATCCTTCATGTAGAAATCATGAAATGAAAGAGTGGCATCATGCTTCATCGTTGCCTGCTAAAATTTTGGTCATACATCTTCACCCTTGCAACAGAAACATATATGTATCTCCTAAGAAGTTGTGGTTTAGTTTAAAGGATTATTCATGGTTACTATATCTGGCTACCAAAAGCAAGAGTATGTGCCCCCACAAACAAATACTGGCACATGGCGTGCAAGGCATATTTCAGCCTGACCTTTTATAAAAGCTATAGGCTACTGCAACTGTTGCAACTGCCCCAACCACAGCAACAGCTGCGAGAACATCACTTTGATCCAATGAGGAAATGCACCTCGACAGTTTACCTAGCTTTGTCTTTCCATCAACTTCAACGTTCTCCACCAGTTTCTTTCCTTCATTTACTCCCGAACTTCCATCTCTGCAGCATGAAAATCCATTAGCACCCTGACAACAGCCACCTGCATTCTCCTCATTGACCTCAGTTTCTTCATGTTTCTTGCTTTCCTTCTCATCTGTTACACTTGGAAGCTTTTGCCCAGACACTTTTTCACCATCCTCAATAAGTGCCCCCATTTGACCCCTGTAGTTGATTATTGCCAATCAATGCTTGTGCAATGTATTATATGACATTAAAGATACGAATAAGTGATTACATCTGTATAGGAAATATAAAGCCTATTTCAGTGAACAGCATGTACATCCAAATATCTAATTCACCAAATGGAAGCAATTACCACATGATATCCTTAGAAGCACTACGTGTGTTTCAGAGAAAGTAACACGCAAGTCACCCCATTAATATTATGTTTTATCGAGTTCAATGACTTGTCTATTTAAACTATACATCAACACAAAAGATTAATAACTGAACCAAACTTTAACTCCAATCTAGCAACCAACCAAAGCAAAGAGCAGATATGGATTAAGAGACAGGCAGAAGCAGAAACATGAAAGCTAAGTGAACCACTTATTTTTAACAAAATCCACGTGGGTGTCCACCATAGAAAAAAGATGAACAATCCTGACCATAATAATAATCAAAGAACAGTAGCAACAACATTTACAGCATCTACTACTTCTTCACTCCAAAACAAGAAGGAAAGATCCATGTATTTAACATGGTTCACAAATCTGAAACCTAAATTGCATTATTATTATTTAATAAAATGGATCAACAAAATCCAAAAAGAGAAATTCCACTTGAACAAGACAAGCATTTGGAAAGGGACACCGAACCTCCAAATCCGTTCTATCACTATTCCTTTCCCAATGTGCTGATCCAGAATTTGGGGCACATCATCAGGAGTAACATAGCCATACCTGGAAGAACAGAACATTATGAACTTGCTTGCAGTTTCTAAAATTACAAGGAGAAACAAAACTCCAAATTGTACCAATGGCCCATAATTTTTCCGTCTGAATTCGGACTGTAGATGATCAAGTTCCCAGCATATTTATGCCCCCCAACATGAGAACAAGCACTAACAAACACCTGATCCCCTAGTCCTCGAGATTCAATCCCCTCCTTCAGCTTTTCAATAAGAACTGGCCCACAAATACCACATCTCTTATCACGACTACCATGAGCACAAACAAACACATATGAACCAGTAAGCGCCTCCTGCACCCCGGAAGCCCATGGGTTGCAATTCACAAGTACATTATCAACAAAAGCATCAACATCTGATTCTGTTAAACCTCTTTGATTGCAAAACAACACAATATCAGAATCAAGAAATAAAACTTGGAGAATAAAGTGCAATCTCATATTTTCTTCATTTTCAAAAAAAAAAAAAACAATTAAATAAGACTTCTGATAAAGAAATACAGAGGAAAATTATCATGAATCCTCAAAATTGCTGGCACTCAGCAATTTCAAATAGTCAGCAGCATATTAATTTAATCAACAAAGGTAAAGCAAATAACAACTTAACCATAAGGTGTGTTTCAAAAATCAGAACAAAAAATTTCAATAGATAAACATCAAGCTGTCAAAAATCTTATCAGACCGTAGAATCCAAAAATAACAAACAAGCTGAAACTCATAGAAAATTAGAAATGAGACACTAACAAATCCTTGTGAACCGTGAACAAATTATTATTTCTCAAAAGTTACAATCTTACACTAATCAATCTTAATCTCCATTATTTCCCACGAAGTTACATGTGCAACAGAAATATCTATATGTAAGTCTAAAACTCTACCTTACTGACTTGCCTAAAGGATAAATTCTTCCAACATCCAACAATTTCCAGAAAAATCATTAGAATCTCTAAAACGTTAATACCAATTCGGGCCACGTACCTCATCTAAAAGTCAAAATCAACAGTCTTAAGCAAAATCACACTTAAAAAGAGCAAAAGTAAACAAACCCTAAAATCTGAAACCGTACAGTCAATACATCATCATGTGGCCAATCATTTCCAGGGGAAATAGAAAAAAAAATAAATAAAGAAAGGGCACAAAGACTAAAACCCTAAAACTCTTACTTGTATTTTATCATATCAGGAAATATCAACACATCCCCATTCTCATTCTCACTCCCTTCCTCGCCTCCTTCGCATATCGTGACCTTCGTCTAAATAAAGAAAATTATTAATATAAATATATAAATAAAGAATAAAGAATTCAAGCAAGAAATAATGAAAAATAAAGCTAAGGATACAATATTACACACCTTAACGGTGATGTCGTCCTTGCGAGCTCTGATAGCAGAGGAGAGTAGCTTGGGAAGGAGATCAGTATCGGAGTTCTCGACGCGAGGGAGCCACGCGCCAGGGCTCTTGAAGCAGAGGAACACGTGTCGGTCGTACTGATCGACGGTGCCGGCGAGATTGCTCTGGTACATCTCCGATCGAGTAAACCCGAACCTCTTTACGTCGTCTTCGGCCTCAATTACGTTCTCCGTTTCAGCCATTTAAACACAAGTCAATGTTCGTGGTTTTGGCGATGAAGCAGGGCGAAAGAGAAATGGTGAGCGAGGAGATATGAGAACGAGTATGAGAGAATGGGCAGAGTACGCAATGCGCACAGATCGTTTTGTTTTTCAGATTTTTTTTTTTTATTATTTTTTATTTTTTATTTTTTTTAATTTTAAAATTGATGAACTAATGGGCCCTGCTTGGGGGAAAAGAAAGTCAGAAGGATACGAGAGGGAGAGTCGCATGAACACGAGCGAAACTGGCGTGAGGGTGAGAATGTTGAAAGTTCGTTGGAGCAGTTCAGCCAATGCAGACAACTTTTTACACCGCCTATTAACCTTTGTTTGGAAGGGATAAAATAAAAAAGAAAAAAAAAATAAGAATAGAAAATAAAAAATAATTATATTTTTTATTATTTAAAAATAAAAAAAATAAAAAGAAAATTTTTTATTTTTTTTTAAATGGATAAAAAATATGTTTAAAGCACATTATAATAAATTTATATTTTTGTTTTTACACGTTCTTTTTGAATGAAGGAAAATAAATTTATTTTTTATTTTTTATTTAAATATGAGAAGAAAAAATAAAATAAATAAAAATAAAATTTATTTTTCTTTCTTTTTTTATCCAAATGTCAGTCTTTTATTTGGAGTGAGGTAAAATAATAAAAGAAGAAAAATAAGGATTCATTACAATTTTTCATTATTTAGAAATGGAAGGAAAATAAGAGAAGATAAAAAATAACTCTTATCCTATGTTTGGAAAATTATTTAGAGAGGAAAAATAAATTGTATTTTTTTCATTTATTTTTTCTCTTCATGTTTGGATAAAGAATAAAGAGAAAAAATAAATTTTATTTTCTTTCATTTATTTTTTCTTCTTATATTTGGATAAAAGAGGAAAAATAAATTTATTGTTCCTCTTTAATATAAAAATATCAAGGATAAAAATGTATATTTTTCATAATTCTCTTCAATCATAATATTGTCTCTCCATTTTGGAAGAAAATAAGAGTTATTTTTTCCTCACTTATTTTCCTTCCATTTTCAAACAATGGAATTGTAATCAATCCTTATTTTTCATTTTTGTTTTCCTTCCTCTGTTATTTTGCCCCATTTCAAACAAAAGGTTTTCACTTTTTATTTTTCCTTCAAAATGGAGAGAAAATATGATGATTAAAGAAAATTATGATGAATGTACATATTCCTATATTAAAGAGAGAAAATAAATTTATTTTTTTCTCCTTTATCCAAACATGAGAAGCAAAAATAAATGATGAAAAATAAAATTTATTTTCACTCTTTATTGTTTATCCAAACATGAAGAGGGAAAATAAAATTTATTTTCCCTCTTTATCTTTTTCCTCCTTAAATAATTTTTCAAATATAGGGCAAGAGAAAAAATAAATGAAGGAAAATAAAATTTATTTTTTCTCTTTATTTTCTTGTCTTTCTAAATAAATTTTCAAATATAGGGTTAAATGATACTATTCATTTAACTATGGTTTTGAATTTAGTATAAATACATTCAGATTATAGATGGATTAATCTATTTATAATAGGATAAAAAAGAGTAGTTTAAATGAGTTTATCCACTTAACTTATAATATATATAATTAAATAGGATTATATAATCAAATTAATGAGTTAACATGTACTACATAACATAAATATACATATTAAACACGATTTAAGTAAATGTGTTTATATATAAGAAAATATATTTTAATCGAAATTTATATTTGCTTAAATTATGTGTTTATATATAAGAAAATATATTTTAATCGAAATTTATATTTGCTTAAATTTTCAATCTCTATTCTCTATTTTCTCAATATATAAATATTTTTTAATTTTTTATAAATTTTCAAGTTAATACGTTAATATTTCTTATGATACAGTTGATTAAATGGATTAAACAGATCGTATCATGTAATATGATTTATAAATATATTTGTATTAGAATTAATAAATTTTGATACGATTAATTAAACGAATCATATTTAGATTGAATATTTTTGTGTTATATATGTGTTTTGACATGATACAATTAAAGGCAGCATGATACAAACCACCACTCTTAAGTTCTGATTAAGAGAGGTAAATGATTTTAATATTTATATATCTTTATAAAACATATTTTATATAAATTTTAATTATTCGATCAATTAACTAATCAATCAATTAATTTTTTTAAGCATTTAAATTAATAATTTTTTATAATTATAATTTGATTAATAAAAATATAATACTTATATATTTTTCATAAAAAATATTTTATAAAAATTTTACTTAATCAATGGATTAGTTGATCATGTGATTAATTTTTTTAATTCAACCGTAATCATAGTTTCTATTTAGGAATTAGGCATCACATGGCAAATGAAAATAAGGTGTTGGCATATATTTCCATCAGCTCACAGTAATTGATTTAAATGAATATATTTCAGGAGGACTATGGATGAAATGCCAACTATTTTCTTTTTACCAAACTAGGACTAGACTATACAAATTTAGACAAATTTTTATCATCAATTCAAGACTTTGAGAGTTTTTCTTTTTATTACTTTTTTTTTTTTCATGATGTGCATGCCAATATATTACTCAAGAAGAATAGTGAATTTGTCTACCATCATATTTTTCTCCAAGAAACATGACTTATGTAAAAATTTATAAAATGGAAAAAAAAAATAAAATAAAAGTTCCCCCTTTAGGGTTGCAACTCCAACAAACCATCAAATAACGAATGAAAATCAGCAAACAATCCATCATTAATATTTTTCTAAGCTCCATTAATCTCATATTTACGAAAATTAGTGATTTTCATGTGGAATGACAGATTTATATAAAAACACCTCCACGAAAGAAAATCTTCTCTAATGCCATAAACATGTTCTATAAGTACCCCACAACATATGGTGGAAGAATAGCTTAAGCAAGATTCATTCCGCTAAAGGCATTCTTGCTGCCTCTTTCCGGTATCTAGTTGAAGTGTGATTAGGGCTTCTTCTTCTTCTTCTTCTTTTCTTTTTTTTTTTTGTATTCCAAGAAAGCATATTATATTTTATACATATCTTTTTCTTCTTCTTGATTTATTTTTGCTTCTGATTTTTCATAATGGAGGTTTAGTTCGAACATTTAAAATGTATCATTTCGTTATTTCAACATGTATCATATTTTCTATAAAAAAAAAAAAAAAGCAAGTGTTATAATATTAATATTATAATTATAAAAAAAACAAGTGTTATAATATTAATATTATAATTATAAAGTATATTGTTAATATTATATTTATAAAATTACATTAATTAATATTATAATATTATAACTATAAATTAATATATTAATATTATAATACTATCAGTTATTAGTTATTAATATATTTAAATTATTAATTTAAATTAAAATCTAATATAAATAATAATTATTATTATATTATTAATAATTTAAAATTTAAACTTAAAATAAAAAAATTTTATTGTTAGTTTATTATTATTATTAATGATTAATGTTAATTATAATATATTATAATAGCTAAAATTAACGTGTAAAGCTATGTCATTAATATCCATAGTTGAAAAAAAATCTAATATACACTTGTGTTTATATACATCTAATATATTCGGGACATATTAACCATATATATATATATATATATTCCCAGACTCAGTAGCATGTCTTTTTTCATTGTTGGGACATTCCAGAATTATATGAATTTTACTAGAGCTAACTTGGAATGGTCGTGGGTAAGGTGACGTAATGGAAACAAACAATATAAATATTTTATTTTGGAAAAGATAAGTGTAAAAAAAATGATGTGTCCACATTTCTTTATTTGTCAAATCTACTGTTGTGATTTCTCCTTCATGATATGTAATAATTTTTGTTAAAGATCGAGTACATAAATTTAGAACACTAATTTTAATAATTAAACAGAAATAAATTGTATATTTATTTGCACGTTAGATCTCAAATTATTTTGAACTATGATTATAATTGCTAAAATTAAACACTAAGGTGATAAGTCAGAATGGTTGAAAACAAAAGTTAAGTCTTTCTCTCTTTAACCTTCTCAAAAACGACTACAATGGACGTAGCAACTAACGTTATCGTTATGAAAATATGAGAGGGGATTTAGCCTATTTATAATAAATTTGAACAGACTCACCCATCACAGGTCTATGTTAAAATAGGCTTACACTGACCATCTTTCATATCGACTCACAAAAGGTGTCATAAGCCTATAACTCAATTGAACACTATTTCAATTGAACTTACCCACTAATCAATAAACTATATTATTTAGTCCTTTTATAAAAAATTAAAACAAACTCATAATTAATATTAGCTCATATAAAAATTCCAACATTCTCCCATTTGAGCAATATTAATTATGACATTTTCATATTTTATGAAAGAAAACATATTTGAAAATGACTCTCGAACTGAATACTTTAAACTCAAATGTGGCCACAAATTTTAAAAAACATATGGTTTATTGATAAAATGCACTTTAAACATAATCTTGTCCACATTAAATTATCAATACCGGATCATAGTAGTAGTTATACCCCTTATTGACATAGTACCAATCCATAGTCACAAATATTGACAACTTAACCGACCTGGATTTCGATATGACAGTATAGCAAGAAAATAACACTCATATGTGATCAACACACTATTTTCTTCATCAGTCCTCCAAATATTTCTCTTTCACACATGCTCAAATGAGCAAGAGAAATTCACAAGACTTCACAATAAGTCTTTTATTTCCATTTTGGAAATACACACAATATATGCCTTAACCTTTATTTCTAGAAACACAATTGGAAACCAACATAGTTTAAGATAATCACATTAATCTTAAGCACATCACCCACAACTCATAGCATGCTATATATATGCACATTCGCATAACAAACAACCACAAAATACTCAACTCATATAAATATGAATAACCAATTTAGCAAAATTATTTAACTTAGACATTCAATTACAAGCACAGAACTCCTACTAACCAAACACATCAAAAGACTCCA
>CATIWR010153733.1:0-26115 GCA_949677035.1 Omphalea diandra
CAAATCGCAATTATTTTTCAGATACTGAAGCATAGACTTTGGACATTTTGGTGCATACAGACACATGGAACACAGGTCATCGGCTGAATTCCAACTCTCTCTCCTTGCATCATGTACATGCATTTGATAGGAACTAGTTATGGTCACTGGTCCTGACATTAGTTAACATATGTTTACATTAAATACATATGGGATTATATATGTATGATGAATAAACGTTAATGTGTATGCATTTCTGAACATGAAATGCCATGATTTGCAACTGAAGATGATAGTTACAGTTGGTGGTATCAGAGGATTCAAGCACACGAGGGGCAGACGTGCAAATCCCGGTGTGTATGACATCGCGGGGCCGACAGGCAAATCCTGGATGTTGAGTGCTCTGATAGGTACCAGCTGTAGCCACGTTGTGACGTTACAATTTGTGGTATCAAAGTTGATTTACAAATGAGAACAATGGATGTCACAGTTATTGGTTTAACAAATGAATTTAGATGTTACAGTTTTGGTATCAGAGAGGGCTCAAGCATACGTGGGGCAGACGTGCAAATCCCGGTGTGTATGACATCACGGGGCTGACGGACAAATCCCGGATGTTGAGTGCTCTGATAGGTACCAATTGTAGCATTACAGATTATGGACATGAATAGATATGAGTTATGTAAATGAACATCATTATTACATTTATTGGTATCAGAGCCTTATGAGTTATGTCTAATGAGCACGGGTGTTACAGTTTATTGATATCAGAGCAAATATGAATATGGTCATTACATTCTTTCCTACTAAGTTCATAGTTGCAGGAGGCTTAGTAGATGTGGTTTGCTTGATGAGATTAATGAAATCCTTAGGATTCTTTAGTGAAAGAAATTTTTTGAATGCCACACTTACTCCTATAGAGAATTAAACATAGAATTTTTGGCTAACTTCTATGTTGAGTCTAGGAGGCATAGTAGGTGTTATTCATTTAGGATGATTACTTTCTAACTATTGAACAAGCCATATAACCTTCCATTGAGTGAGGTTACTAAAGCTTTTCAACTTAAAATTGAGAGGTATATTGTTTTTTTAGAAGATTTTGTCAACCTAGCAGTTTGGACCTCTTTGGGTAGGCAAACCCATTATGAGGTGAGAGGGAGTAAGTTTTAGGGTTTAGGGAGCCATCTTTATGTTATATGCTCCATTTACTTTCATATTTAGTTATAGGTAGAGGTGAAAGCAATAAGGTGGTCAACTGTATTGAGTTGTTATTTTTAGGGTGCATGAAGCTCAACCATCCTATCAATACTACTTAGTAGATTGTGTAACACATAAGTGTGGTTTCTAAATGAGACTTAGAGGTATTTTTATGAGACTTTATGACAATCCTTACCCATTTCTTACAAGTTTATGACTTTTCTTTCAATGCTCATCTCACCAAGGCCAAAGGATCCTACCTTTTATCTTATGAAAACATGTTTCACATTGGCCTTGTGAAGAAAAATGGTGATAAATACGTGTTGATTTTGACATGCCTAAGAAGAAGGTGATGATAAGAAGAGTGATGCGCTTATAGGTGAGGCTTTTACTCATGTTCCACCTCTACCATCTATAAGCCAATTTGAGGATATTTTGGTTCGGATGGAGTCTTGCATAGAGCATATAGACTGTCACCTAGCTATTTTTGAAGATGAGGTGCACACTTGACTAATGACATTGGATGCTCATATGATAGACCTAGATGGAAGACCCCAAGCCTCTTTCAGACATGTTAGCTTTCCTCTACCTCCACCTTTACCTTTGGCAGTTTGATCATCCCATCTTACATCTTTTATTTTTTTTGTTATGTTTGTGACTTTTATTTCACTGTTTAAACTTTATGTTGCGGTTAGGTTTCTTTGTACTTGGCACATTTTATTATTACATTTTACTTGTGTATGACATATTGTGATTATAGCTTTTGCTCATATTTTTGTGCTTAATATCATGGGTTGCCATTTTGGCACTTGTGTTTGATTTTTATTTTTGTGGAATTTTCGTTCTCACTTTATTCTTTCTTTTATGCTTTTGATCATTGAGGATAATGATAAATAAATTTGGTGGGATTGCACTTGAGTGCATTGTTAACTCTTGTCCAAATTATGCGTATAATATATTTTGAAGTACTCCCATGTCTTTTAGTAATTTCTTATTGAGCTTAATGGTAAAATTGAGCAATTTTGATTAGTTAGTATTGATTTAGGGTTTTAAGGTGAAAAATTGATGAAGAAACTTTATAACCGTAGTTTGGATTTAATTAAGTTAAATTTCCTTGTGATAATGATTTAAACCTAATAGTTATGTTCTTATTCAAAAGTTGGTTAGACACAATAGACATAATAACATCCCTATCCTCATTTATTAGAATCCTCATATGAACATATGCATTGCATAAATGATTTGCAATCCCACATGAACATATGCATTACATAAATGATCATTTAGACATGTGCATTTGATAACCATGACAGTAACATTTGCACCATTGCATTTGTGACACTTGAATTGTTGCCTTCCAAATTGCCATTTATGATATTTATATTATTATATCTTAAATAATTATGTCTTAGAACTTATGAAAAATGTAAGGAGCATATGGGAATTAGTACAAGGATAGAGGTGATGAAGGAGTGAATAAGAGAATTTAAAAGAGGAAACTTAAACTTCCAACTAATAGTAACAAGCTACCATGGCTTTGTCTTGTTAAAGTAGGTATACAAATTGAATTTCTCTTCCTTTAAGAGTTGATAAGAGAGAAAAAAATAGGAGAGGTACCAAAATAAATAAAGATCTAAGAAAGAAAGAAAGGGAGAAAAAGAAGAAGTAAACTAGCTAAGAAGAAATCCTAAGCTTTTCTAGTTTTGACAAAAGGGTAAGTGATTTAATCTTCTTTCCATAGAAAATTTCTCCTCCATAACATGTTAAACATCCATAATTAGCAAAAATCATGGAGTAATTATAACTGGAGTTCATATATGGAAGTTGTTAGAAATATAGGAGATACAATAGCTAAATTGTGTTAGTTTTATTATTAAAGCAGACTGTTGCATCCATAATTTCATAACCATAAAAGAGGAATTAAGGAATCTGTAAAACATGAAATTTTTATTTTTATGTCTCATGTAAGTACATGTAAAGCATATTTGCTTAATATGATGTGTGTGAATAGCTATGGCTCCTTGATTAGGATTGGTTCACAACTTTTTGAAACCTCCTCAGTATGGCCTTGTTCATATATTTTGAAAACTATATGTACTAATTTAGACAAAATTTAAAACATAAAGGTTGTAATATCCCCTTTAAATTCTTATAAAATAGTTTTGCTTATTTTTTTTGTAAGAAGAGATATTGTTCCTTGATTATGATTGGCCTTAAACTTGATGAAACCAACTCAACCTATTAATTCTATTTATATAGGCCTTATATTGACCTAAATATTGACTATGTTGTATCATCATGTGTCTAGTTTATGTATAAAAAGACCACATCATTCAAGAGTTATTAGAGTTAGAGTGTAGTAAGGTTAGACTGACATACAAGAGTAATAAACATAAGTACTTAATCCACTTGCATGGAACATGAACATATTTGTATATCAAGCATGAAAACTTACTTTGACATATTTATAATCATATACATATCAAATTTTAAAATCTCAATACATTGAGGAAGCTTAAGAGAGAGGTTCAAACCTACCATAAAGGTTATTTGCATGAAAGGTGAGTAAAGCCATAGTTGGATTCTAATATGTATATGTGTGATTTATAGAAATGATTGGGTTCTATTATGTGTATATATGATTGAATTGCAACATTTTACATGTGAATACAAGTAAAGTGAGAATTATACGATCTTAATGATTATTTGCTATACCCCTATGAGTGAACACTTGCATATGAACCTAAAAGGATGTTGTGACATGTTTGTCAAACACTTGTAAATCACTTGGCAGAAGGACCAATATGCCCTATTATGGCACATGTTACTAATCAAATGAATCACATGTTATATGCCAGCTAACAAAATCAAATTTCACTTGCATCACATGAATTATTAGGAGTAGTGTTTGGCTTACAAGGTCATGACAAAATCAATCAATATATTGCATTTGCACTTGTATAAGTTATTACTTATACTTGCAATGTATCTTAATATTAGTTGATTATTGATTGTATCGTTAGAATTCGATTATTATTTTTATTTATTGAGTCATGACTCACCAAATTGTAATTATTTTTTTTCAAATAGTGAAGCATAAAGTGTGGGCTATTTGAAACATAAAATTTTATATATAGACACATGTAGCATAGGTCATCGACTGAATTCCAACTCTCTCTCTCCTTGTGTTATGTACATATACCTCGACAAGAATCATTTTGTAGTTACCAACATTAAATGGGTTCTATGTAACATATATGTACATTAAATCCCCGTTGGGTTATGTATGAATGATATGTTAACCTTTATACATATAAATACTTGGACATGAATGCCATTCTTAATTAATGGAAATGGGTGTTACAAGTTAAGCATACTTGGAAAAATAAGGGTTTCTCTATGAGATTTTTTTGTTTTTTTTTTACCATTTTAAGCTATAGGAAACCTTTACATGTGCTATAATAAGCTAAAACACCTTTTGAGGTGAAATCTTAAAACTTAACAACTTTAAGCAAGTGATTAAGGCATTCTTTGGTTATCCCATTATGCCCCATCCATACCTTAATTTCCATTGTCCTTTGTCACCCATTTTGAGCTTTTAGAAATACTCTTTAGAGAGTATTAATGACCTTTTCTTTTTTCACCCATACCATTCATATTAACCATATACCTTAAACAATCTTTACCTTCCTTATCAAGAGAAAGAAGTTAAGGTTTGGCTATATGATGATGTGATGTGTATAGGTCTTTCATGTGCATATATAAATTGACAATTAAAGCTCATATATTATTATGTTTTGCACCATTAAAATCAATTCAAGTTTAAAGGTGGCAAAGTGACAATCTTGTAGCTTGCTCATACATGAATACATGTATTTATCCATTTGTTCATTAAAGAAAGTATGAAAAAAATGAAATGAAAAATAATGAAGAAAAGAATGAATGGGCAAAAGAGGTCAAACTAGGAAAGACAAGCCACTAGGGGAATAATAAAAAGGGTGCTATGGGTTCTTTATGAAGAATGAATATGAGCAATGCACATGTAATGTTTTATCACATTTCAAATCATTATTATGACTAATATTCTAGCAAAAATTCTCTTATTTTGGACTTAACCACTCTTTGGTAGCTTTAACCTTAAGCCTTACATTATAAGCTATTAAAGACCTTATGATCTTTAAGGTTACTAGGATCTACATTGGTGGAGAAAGGTGGATTGGTTTTACCTATGGTCATATGTGATTCGTAGGAGTCGAGGTAGAATTTTATTTCAAGTGTTTATGAAAGAGGATTAATTAGTGAATGAACTATGATGCCAAGACACACACACACACACACATTCTATTGTGTTTGATTAATTGTGACCTAGGTGTGATTAGCTTAGAACTTGGTATTATCATGAGTAAGTTTGCTTGATTAATGAAAATCATGGTTATAGCTCAGATAAATCTTCTCTTTGAAACCTCGATACTGAATCCTAAACATAAATTTTGCATTAATTAGAAAGATAATTACTTGAGGACAAACAATGGTTCAAGTTTGGGGGGAATTTGTCTAACATCATAATTAACATATTTTATAGCCCAAATTTCCTTTAAATCCATGCATTATAACTTAATATTTCATATAAATGGACCTAATGCATGTTATTTGGTGTTTATAGGCTTGAAGTAAAGAAAAGTAAGATAAAAGCGAAGGAAAAGGAGTGCATAGTCCTGTGTTTGGAGCATAGGCTCATGTACCGCAACAATACCATGAAACTAGAAGCAAATAGAAACACACAGCTTTGTGACATAATTGAACGTCATAGAAAGTTAGAAGCAATAATTTGTTATTGCACTCAAACCTAAATAAGAGTTTTACCTTCAAGGCTCGTTCTTAAACCTAACCCAACCCAAACCTTTTACAACTCAATTATAAAGTGTAAATAAGAGAGAGAAAGGGTTAAGAAATAAATTTAGAAGAGTTTTGGCCTTAATAAATGCTATTCTCTTGCATTTAAGTCCATTTGGTAGAGTATTTAGAGGTTACACCCACCAAAGAGATGTTACTGACAAAACTATCTTCACATCTCAAAGTTAATGGCAAAATCTAGCATTTAATGCTTGTCAAACAAAAGTCGCCATTGAGATTTGAGTTTGTGGTTGTGATATTCATAATTGCCCTAAATTTTGCTCTTTCATGGTTATGAATTCCAACTATGTCTAAAGGCTAGTACATGTGGCACTCCACCATTTACTCATTTAAAAATGTAGTAATTTGATCTCTCTAAAGGGAGCTGAAGGTCGCGATCACGAGCTGGGAGGCTGGTCGTGACCTTTATCATGAATCAATGGAGATTTTGCTTATAAAAGATCACAGTTGCTACTAAGGATTCACTATCATATGATCTTTCAATGGGTGCTTTGACATATGGCATTATCTGATTGAAGGTTTGGAATCCCTTCAATAAGGTTTGAAGTTGAAGTCATGATTGGCGCTGTGAATCCCACCACAAAACAAATTGTCCAAAATGCACACCAATAATCTTGAGCTAGTATTCATGACTCTAAGTTCTTGGTTGTGATTTAGAGGTCACTTTCCCCACTTAGAATTATTTTCTCTCATCCAACTTTTAATGAGTTCCTAACTAAATTTCTATAAGAACGACACTAAAAATTGACATTAGTACCTTCCAATCTATATTGTCAAGATCAAAAGAGAGTTTTGACTCAGGTATGACCATCTTAGTCAAACAATTTTCCACTTTTTGATTTTGACAATTTAGATTGATTATGCAAGGATAAAGAACTAATTTGCACATTCTTAAGTGTTATAAGAATTTGGAAGTCCATTAGGAATGTACATAAAGTGATGGAAATATCTAAGATATAGAATATGTAATGTGAAATACTCCATGAAGATGAAATGCTCCCTCTTAATCCACACTCTCCCTTAAACAAATTAACATTTCCAACTTTAATTGTTATCCTTTTACCTATAGAGTCACTTTCTCTCCCCTTTTGCTAAGATCAAAAGGAAAAATTAAGAATAAAAAAAAAGAGGGAAAAGTCATAAGTACAAACACAATTGCAATCAGAATCACAATTACAATTATAATTACAATTAATAATTATAATAACAATTGTAATTACAATTACAATTACAATTACTATTACAATTATAATTACAATCAACAAATAACAATAAGTGCAATTAATTTGAGAATGATAGTAGAATTGACTTAAACATAAAGAGTACTTTTATTAATAGTAAGGAATAAAACTATTTCAATAACACAAAGAGTACTTTTATTAATAGTAAGGCATAAAATTGGCTCTCTTCACTTTGGATGTCCTCCATATCTTTAAAATCTAGAAGGTGGCAAGGAGTGGCTTCAACATTCTTTTAGAGATCCATAAGGCCACTATGAAGATGGTAAATGAGATGAAAGCTCTTCTTAATCATTCTCATGACTTTATCCAATTTTGTGTTAATAGAAGAGAAAAAGATAGAGGTAGTTTTGGATTTGGGCTTTACCTTTGATTGAGAAGGAAATGATGGTGGAATCTCTTCATGGACACCTTCTTCAATCACTAGCCTCTTCTTCTTAAAGGCTTGTAAGGTTTCTTGCTTTTTAGCCCCATAGGAACCTAAGATATATTCATATGTCATACGGTTGATGGCCTTAGCATTTATAAGATGATTCAAGTTAAGAAAATTTTGGTTGTGAAGATACTTTTTGGTAAGGAATGCATCATTGTCATCATCTAAAGCCCCTATTAGATAACAGTAATATGAGAGGGAGGGAAGAATTGGCTCTTAAACTTGGTACTCATATAGATCAATTGGTCTATAAAGTATCTCCTAGATTAGATTGGTTGGTTTTTGAGTAGATAAAATAGAAATGCTAGGTCTTTTTAAGACACCTTTAAATTTCCATCACCCTTAAAATTTATGAAAAGCTTATGATCTTTTGAAAAAGCCAATTGGATAGGGATTTGATGTTTTTAGCCAAAGAGCCTTTTCAATCGTGTTTGGTCTCTATAGAAATTTTAGACCAACATTTAAAATAGATGAGGTCTAATGATGAGATATTGAAAGGAACACCTTATGTGGTTTGGAAATTAAAGAGAGGAGAAAGTTGATCTAAGGTAATGAAGTATTGATCCCCAAAAGCCCTAAAAAGAAGACCATACATACCTGCTTTTGATTCCACTCTTCGGCTAAGAATCACGATGCATAAGAACTATGGGCAATCTCCTTATATCTCGGTTCATCTTTAAAGTTAAATTCATTCCAATCTAGATTAGATTGGAATGCATTGATTTCTTTCTCTGTTGCAAGAGATTTAAGAAGAAAGGTGGAGGGGATTGTGTTTGGTTTGATGATTTTATTGGCATTAGCTTTATATCCCTCATTTTCATCTTTGGTAATTCCCATTATGAGATGGAGTGGAGGAGGGCCTTCAGGTTAGGCAATTCCTTTGCTTTTTTTTTTTTTTTATAATCTTGTGAGTCTCCTAGGTGCCATGAAGATAGAGGAGTAAAAGAAAAAGAGTTTTGGTTTGGGAAAATTGAGAGAATGGAGAAGACTGAAGAAAGGAAGAGTAAAGACTGAATAAAAAGGTGTTAAAGGGGTTTAAATAGGCATAAAAGGGTAAGAAATGGTCAAAAAATGGCTTGAAGTGCATTAAATGAGAAGATACACCATTTGGCAGTCGAATGGGTATTACCTAATGATTACAGATAAGTTGTGGCTGTTACATGGGTGCTGCAATTGTAAATTATGAATTTTTTGAGTAACAGTCAAAAAGTTCTTGAAAAGGAGTGAGGAAAATGTCAAAGGCTTTTGAAATTAAGAAATTCATGGGGATGATCCCCATGTCACGATCACAAATTGACAGAGGCTGAAATTTTAAAGAGGACTAGTAAGTAGCTATAGTGAAATTTATTTTTCGATTGCGAATTGGAAGCCAATTTTGAAAGAATAACTTAAAAAATAGTTTAAAACTTGTGGCCTATTCCTTCTATAATCAAATTTATATTTTTATAATCAATTCATACATTTAAGCATGGAAAAGCTTAATCGCTATTGAATTGACACATCCACAATAATGAACATAACAAATCAAACATACTAGCACCAAACATATCATTTAATCTACCAACAATAACATATGCATATAATGAGATCCATTTTTACCGTAAGGAGCTCCCATCAAGCATCCTAGATTCCCTTTTAATGAAGTTTATTCTTTCATCATTAAAGGGTTTAATGAAAATGTCCACAAGTTGGTGATTGGTGTCAATAAATTTAAGCACCACATTACCATTTTGGACATGATCTCTAAGAAAATGATGCATAATATCAATATGCTTGCTTCTTGAATGTTGAATGAGATTCTTAGAAAGATTTATTGCACCTATGTTGTCACATTTGATAGGAATGTGTTAAACATTTTTTTTCATAACCTTGAGTTGTTATTTCATCCAAAGCACTTGGGTGCAATAACAACCTGCCACCATATATTCTGCTTTAATGATAGATAAGGCAACTGAGACTTACTTCTTGCTGAACCAAGAAACTAAAAACTCACTAATAAATTTACGAATTTCAGAAGTGCTCTACCTATTCATTAAACTATCGACATAATCCATATTTGATTATCTAAGAAGACTAAATGATGAATTTCTAGGATCCCAAAGTCCTAAATGTAGTGTTGCATGCAAATACTTTAAAATTCTCTTAATTGTATACAAATGTGATTCCTTAGGGCAAGATTAGAATCTAGCAGACAAGAAACACTAAACATAATATTAGGTATAGAAGCAATAAGATAAAGGAGAGATCTAATCATACCTCTATAATTTTTTTCATCAATAGGCTTACCCTATTCATCTTTTCTAGTTTTATTGATGCACTCATTGGGGTCTTAGTTACTTTGCATCCATCCATGTAAACCTTTTAAGTAGCCCTTTTATGTACTTAGCTTTTGGTTTATGTAAATGCCCTCTTTGGTTTGTTTAATTTGAAGACCAAGAAAGAACTTTAGCTTAACCATCATGCTTATCTCAAATTCCTTAGTTATACATTTAGCAAACTCTTCACAAAGAGACTCATTAGTAGCACCAAATATAATATCATCAACATAAATTTGCATAATAAGTGTATCCTTGTTATGCTTTATCACAGACAATGTTGTATCAATCTTGCCCTTTTCAAAATCATTTTATAAAGTCTAATACTAAGCTCTTGGAGCTTATTGCAAACCATGTAAGGCCTTAGAAATTTGAAAACATAATTTGGCAAATCATGAGACTAAAAATCGAAGTTTGTTCAACATAAACTTCCTCCTCAATGAAACCATTTAAACATACACTTTTCACATCCATTTGAAGAAGTTTGAAATTCATGTGACATGCAAATTCTAAACGAATCCTAATGGCCTCTAATCTTGCTACGAGGGCAAATATTTCATTGTAATCTTGGCCCTCATCTTAGTTATAATCCTTAGTAACCAATCTATCTTTATTTCTTATGGTGAAACCTTGCTCATCTAACTTGTTCCTAAACACTCATTTGCAACCAACAAGTTGGTGTTCCTTAGGCCTAGGAACAAGTTCTCAAACTTTATTTCTCTTAAATTGGTTGAGTTCCTCTTACATAACAATCACCCAACTCTCATCATCAAAAGCCTCATCAATTGACATTCGCTTAATTTGAGAAATAAAAGCATGATTATTATCTAAACATGCAATTGAGATATAGTACTTACTATCTTGGATGTCCCACTAATAATAAGGTCCTTTGGGTGATCCTTCGAGTATCTCCAATCTCTGGGGTATTTTTGAGCTTGGTTCTCTTTTTGTTGAGGTTGCTTGATCTTTCTCTTATGGTGGCTCATCATCCTTGAGATCAATCATATTTTCCTTAGGTGTTGAGTTTAGCTCTAACTTTTCAAAGTCACCTATAAGATCATCAATAAGAGAACTTTTCCCAAGATCAAGTTGCTAGACTCATCAAATACAACATTCATATACTCTTCAACCACCATAGACTTTTCGTTAAAGACCCCATAGGCTTTGCTAGTGGTGGAATGGCCAAGAAAAATACTCTTATCAATTTTTTAGGCAAATTTTTTAAGGTTGTCCTTGATATTAAAAATGTAGAATTTTCAACCAAATACTCTAAGTTATGAAATTTTGAGTTTTCTTCCATTCCATAGCTCATAAGAAGTTTTATTTAGAATGGGTCTTTTGAAAATGATTAGCAATGTAACATGAGGTATTGATAGCCTCAGCCTAAAAGTAATTAGGTAATGAACACTTATTAATCATAGTTCTAGCTATCTCAACTAAAGTTCTATTTTTTATTTTTACAACGCATTTTGCTATGGTGTTCTAAGAGTAGAAAAGTTGTGAGAAATCATATTATCTAAGCAATAATTTTCAAAAGATTCATTTTGAAATTCCTTTTCATGGCCACTCCTAAAAAAATAAATGAAGTGACCTTTTTCATTTTGAACTCTTTTGGCAAAACTTTTGAAAGCATCAAAGGTGTCACTTTTATGAGCAAGGAAGGAGACCCAAGTGAATCTAGAGTAATCATCAATAAGCATAAATGCATAATGCTTTCCACCCAAACTAACATTCTTAGCAAGTCCAACTAGGTCCATGTGAATAAGTTGAAGAGGCTTAGAAGTACTTACATCATTTTTTGCTTTATAAGTGTTTGGTGTTGCTTCCCCATTAGACAAGGTCCACATGTCTTGTCCTTTGTGACCTTGAGCTTTAGAAGACCTACTAACTCTCCTTTTGATAGATGTTGTAGAAGCTCTATACTAGCATGTCCAAGTCTTTTATGCCAAAGCCAAAACTCATTACTAATAGAAATAAGACATTTAAAGAATTGGTTAGCCAAATTGTGTAAGTTAATTAGGTAAGTATTCCTTCTCCTTTCACCCTTAAAGCTACCTTTTTATCTACCAAAGTGGTAACTCGACATTCTCTAGGGTCAAAGGTGACTTTATTACCTTAATCACATAATTGACTTACACTCAATAGATCATGTTTCTATTATTCAACTAAAAGAACATTATCAATAAGAAAACAACCTTTCTTACCAATAATTCCAATGCCAATTCCTTACCCCTGGCATTATTCCCAAATGTGACATTACCACCATCATTCTTTTTAATGGATGTGAATAGCTTTCTGTTTTTGTCATATGCTTTGAGCATCCACTATCCACATACCAATCATTGTCCTCTTTGATGGCTTCTAAGCATTCGTAAAAACAAAAACATTTCATCTTTATTTAGGTACACAAGTATACTTGGGTCCTTAAAAGTTAGGCTTGGAAGCGTCCTCTAATTTGAGGCGTGCCTTCTTAATGTAGCAAAAGACATTAATATGTCCATACCTCATGCAATAGTGGCATTGGAGTTTAGACTTACAAGTCTTTCTCCTATGCATTACCTTACTATGTGTAGAACACATTGTCACACTTTGGTTATATGAATGCATGCAAGTGCATGAGTGATGAAGTGTAGAAAAAAAGTTTTTGTGTATGTTTGTGTGTTTGGCATGCCTTTTTGAGTACATGTATAAATGGTTAGCTCCAACAACCTTAGCAAGGCTTAAGTATTTTAGTGTTTACCTCATGGTTTGTAAGGATTCTTCTAAACTTCTCATGTTTGTGACAATAAATAGGAGTCTATTGGTCATATCGGTAATGCTTTCATTATCTTTCATCATGCAGAGCTCCCATTCCATCACATACATCTCCAACTTACTAGATTGCATAAGAGTTGTGCCTTCACGGTAGTTCTCTAAGGTTTTTCCAAATTTCATGTGCGTTTAGGCAATGTTGGACTCTACCAATTTCTTCTTTTGACATTGAGCTTAGTAGAATAGCCATTGCCCTCTTATTCTTGCCAATGGACTTTCTATGAGCCTTTGCCTATTCTTCCTTGGGAATCAATTCTTCACTCTCATCCATTACTTTAGTGGGTGGCTTCCATTCTTTAGCTACAACATCTTATAAGTCCATCACATCACTATATAGATAAATCACCATTTTATACTTTTAATAAGTATAGTTGGATCCATCAAACAAAAGTTTGAGAAAAGTGTGTATTCCTTCTGATTCCATGATCTTTTCCTCACACAATTAAGGCTTGAATTGAGGTCTAGCTCTGATACCACTTATTAGCTCTTATGTAGATGTGGGGATTGAATTGCTGAGAAATTTTAAATTTTGTAGGGAAAGTAGTCAAGACTAATTTAAAGAAAGGTAGTAGGAGAAGAAAGAACATAAAGGTTTATAGTGGCTCGAGGTGTTAACAAACCCCACACCTACTCTCTAATTATACCAATTAGTTATTCCACTAACACTAAATGGTGTTTTACAAGCTCACACCCCACTAACAATGTGTTTTACAAAGGCTCACATATAACCTTATACAAGTGTTTCCCAAGGCTAACACTCAAACCTGGATAAGAGTTTTACCAATAAGGTTCACTCTTAAAGCTAATCTAAAATGGTGTTTTAAAGCTCATACCAAACCTTTTACAACTCAATTACAAAGAGTAAATAAGAGAAAAAGAGTTGAAAAACAAATTTATAAGAGTTTTGGCCTTAATAAATGTTATTCTCTTGCATTTAAGTCCATTTAGTGGAGTATTTCTAGGTTACACCTACCAAACAAATGTTACTAACAAAACTATCTCCATATATAAAAACTTGGTGGCAAAATCCAACATTTCATGCTTGTTAAGCAAAAGTACTCATTGAGATTTGAGATCACAGTCATGTTATTCATAGTTACGCTGAATTTTGCTTTTTCGCGGTTATGAATTCCAATTATGTGTAACAGCTAGGACACATGGCACTCCATCATTTGTTCATCTAAAAATGTCATTGTTTGATTCCTTTATAGGATGTTGAAGATTGTGGTCATGAGTTAGGAGGAAGCCCATGACCTTCATCACGAATGAATCATTAGAGATTTTGCTTGTAAGAGATTGCGGTCGCTACTAAGGATTATTGTCATAAATTTTGATCTTTCAATGGGTACTTTGACATATGGCATTATCTAATTGAAGGTTTGGAATCCCTTTAATGAGGTTTGAAGATCGCAGTTGCGACTGGCACCACGAATCTCACTATAAAACAAACTGTCCAAAATGGACATCAGTAATCCTGAGATGGCAAGCACGACTCCAAGTTCTTAATCACGATTTAAAGGTCATTTTCCACACTTTGAGTTATTTGCTCCCATTTAACTTCTAATGAGTTCCTAACTAAATTTCTATAAGAATAACACTTAAAATTGACATTAGTATATTCCAATCTATATTATCAAGATTAAAAGAGAATTTTAACTTAAGTTTGACCAACGTAGTCCAACAATGATCACTCATTAAATGTCATTTTTCAAGCCCCACAAAGCAAGAGGAAAATTGTGAGCATTAGATTTTAGGCCTTAAAAGCAAGCCTAATGATGAGAAATAACAAGAACTTTCTCTAAAGAATATAAGGACATATTACAAGAAGAAGAATTAAAAGCATAAAAGGAACCTTAAATCAAGCCTAAATCAAACCCGCTAGTTAAATAAACTAAACCTAAGGCCTTAAAGAGTAGCCCCTTATTGACTATAAAACTAACTCACTTTACACTATAGCCAAGTCCCAAACCCTAATAGAGAGAAGATTTTAAAAGAGTTGACCTTTGACTTTTAAGTGGCTATACAAATAACTTGAAAACCCTATTCTTTACAAGATTCTTTGATTTTATTTATTGAAGGTCGAGGATTAAGTGTAACCTAATTCATTTGGCTCAAGTATATAAATACCTCTTTCGTTGAGGGAGATGAAAAGGCTTAAATACATTCTCACTATCATTAAAACACTTTAAACACATAAAAAATCTTGACACCTAACATACTAACCCAAGACTCAAAGAGTAACTAAGTTTTAATGTCATATTTAGATAGTTTCCTTAGCATCTGGAGGATATTTCACTTATCTAAGTGCCTTTGAGAGAAAGACATACTAAGAAGGGCATCTAAGACCTAAATCTCTCTCATTCTTCTCATGTTTCTTTTTTCTTTTTATTTTACCAATAGTTTTAGTACCATAAGTTTTGTAAGGGCTTCTTAATAGTTTGTACAAACCATTGACTTAGTTGTACAAATAGAAATAATAATTTTTCTACCATTTTCTTGTTCTTTTGGTTTTCAGTTGTGCTTTAGGGGTTCTTTAAGCTTTCATGGAAGATCCAACAATGGAGATGGATAGGTATCGAGGCCCAAGATCAATCTCCTATAAATGAAAGGAAGTAATGATGTAGGAAGGAGTTTATTTGATGTTCTTCATGTTATTTTACTATGTTTTCTCTTTTCATTTTATAAATGTGTTGTGTATTATGTCGATAGGGACATGCAAGGGAGAGGGATTTTAATCCCCTTTGACCCATTGATCCCATATTACCTTAACATGTTTGTGATTACAAGTTACTTCTAGTCTTTGTTTTCTTCACTAAGGGAAGAAGTGACAAGCTTTCTAGCTTGCACACTTTTTCCCTTTCATTTAGGTGTTCATATAATTAATGAGGAGAGGGCTTATTGACTTAGGACCTTCATTCTTGTTCTCTTATTATTGTTTGATTATTATGCATTCATGGCCTTAAATATGTTCTTTGAGTATTTCTTCATCTCTTATGGAACCTTAGACTTCACTAATAACTAAAGGTCCCTTGAGCATGTGCGAGTGCCTTGAAGGTTCTACGACTATGCTTGAACAAGTGAAATCTTGTTTGGAACTCCATCCTTTTATTGATCATTGAGGGATCAAGAGGACGTGGGTCTTTATATCAGTAATGACCCCTAAATATGACACGTGTTTGGATCAATGGGAGATCCTTTAGGCTTTGTGCAAATTCAAAGCCTTAAGTCCAAATGGTGGTCATCAGGGGACTAAAATGGGATAATAAATTAGCACTTATGGAGTCACCACTCGACTTTGGTTGGGATAAGAATCGGGGAAGGGAAAAATCTGAACCCAATCTAAGTCAATTAGAAGGCCCATTTTATCTTTACCCTATTAGAGGTTGGGTTCAAAAATTGGGTAGGACCTGGAGAATATGTTAGGTACCCTTAAGCCATTTGGATATCGAGATCCAGCCTTTGAGCATCTTTGGTCCACTTTTAATGTTTTAGCCAAGTTATTAATTAGTCTAATTAATGCCCTTAAGCATACATATATGCATGATCCACTTAAATAAATAAAATCATCAAACCAATTGGTGGGGGATCATGCATCATGGCAAATGGGGTTTCATGCACACACTATCCATACATCACATCATCCATAATCATATACAAAAATGGAGTAGGAGCATGTGACATAACATAGGGAGTCACATGCATATCATCCATTAACACACAATCACATAATCCATAATAGGGAAATAATCAAGACCAAATTCGTGATCTAGTCCCCAAGCACTCACACTTACATCTAAAGGAAGAAACAAGTTAGTAATGAGCCAACATGAGAGCAAACAAAGAAAGCATGGATAAAAAAAAGGAATAATATAAGGCCCATAATGGCCATCTTACCAGATCCCTAAAGTCAAGGTTCCTAAGCACTCATTCTAAGCTCATAATTACACATTCAACCATTACAAAATAAAATGCAAAACATATAAAAAAAAGGCATGAAAGATGAATAAAAAGAAAGATGAATACATAAAGTAAGGCATTTGGAGGGCATTAGATGCTATAGGGCAAAGATTCACCTTAAATGAGATTCTAGGGTTAATGAACCCTCTCCCATATTGCTCACAAAGAGTTAAAAACTAATGGCACAACTAATTATACAGAAGTTAGGATGCTAAATCAAAAGGAGAAATTGAAGAATCAATACTGAAAAGTGTTTCAAGGTCAAGGGAACCTCAAGTTCCTCCTCTGATCATTGTCTCTCAATACCTAAAATAAAATAGAAGCATAATTTCAAGGCTAAAGGAAAGAAAGAACACAAAAGTATTTATTTAGAAAAGTAATGAAAGCCATCTAGAAAATAACCAAGTCTCAATTTTTAAGGTGAATAAGGATCCTACATCATAAGATCTCACCTTATTCTATCATTAGAGTCATCAAATATCTCAAAAGGTACCCCTAAAAGTAAGAAATTCAAAAGAAAGAACAAGAAGATTTTCTGCTATGTTGTAGGAAACTTGTTCATTTTCTAGGTTTTGAAAATAAAAAATAAGAAAGAAATAGAGAGAAAAAGAAGGGGAAATGGGGTCCTAGGTGTGTTTTAGTGATGTCTTTACCCTTAGAAGCATAATGATAACTTTAGTATCCTCTAAAGATCTATGGGAATGCACAAATACAAAGATGAAGGCCTAGTTTTACCTTGGAAAAAGTAGGGTGCGGTTACAGTTTAGGTTTTCTATGTGTACGAGTGTTTGAAAATTGATTTTGGCAGAGTTTAGTCAAGGTTTTTAAGCCTCCCTTTTTCCTTCAAAATAGGGGGGGCATTTATAGGTGTTGGGTGGGTGGATAGTACCATAAATAGTTATGGTTACACCATGACCATATCTAATCACAGAGAAGAAGAGTGTTGTATTGGAATTAGAGTTTGCATGTGGGTTGTACAACCAATAGTGGGCTGTACATCTCTCTGTCAGGGCTATACTACCCTAGGATTGAAAAGAGGGACCATCTATAAAAGATTCTCTAGATTAGGACTTAGGGAATGTTTTACAACCTAAGACAAGGCTTTACAAAATTACTTGATGATCTGTATAGCCCATCAAGATTGGCTGGCAACCCTAGGCTTGGTTTAGGCTTAGTTTTTGACTTTCCCAAGGTTTCCTAGGGCCTTTCTTCCCTTCATTTGGGCAATTCTCTTTTCACTATAGAGTTTTGGTTTAGTGATTTTCATTATTAAGCTTACATCATGAGACTCAAAATTTGATGCTTATAGTTTGCCCTTGCTTTATGGGGCTTGAAAAATAGCATTTGAGAAATGATAGTTGGACAATACGCCACAAAGCATTAGTCTTAAACTTGAACACCAAATAAAGGATATGAAAGGATATAATTTTCTTAACAGCTTCTTTAGCAAGTACTAAGCTTCTTAGCGACCCTCTAATAAGTACCAAGGTTAAGTTTCTTCTTCTAATAGCCTTTTAGAAAGTACTAGAGCTGATCACTCTTTTGCAGCTCTCTAATAGGTACTAAACTTCTTGATAGCTCTCTAGTAAGTACCAAGGTTAAATTTCTTCTTTTAGCAGCCTTCTAACAAATATTGGAATTGATTGTTCTTTAATAGCTCTCAAACATATACTAAACTTTTTGGCAGCTCTCTAGCAAGTACCAAGGTTAAATTTCTCTTCATAGGTGCTTTAGTCTTTCTAACCGACATTTCTAGTTTAGGGATGCCCTCTAAGTGGTCCTCATGTCATTCAGTCCCTTCTAGCCTTAGTAAAACTAAATTGACATTCTTGCAGCTCTTATGGCTGTCCTGGAGTTTGTCCTTATCTGAAAGTAATGGGCCTTATGACTAAATGCTATAAGAAAGACTTTCATTGAAAATACTTCTTTTATCATTAATGGATATCTTGGTGGCCTGTCTTGAATTAAGAAAATTGAGGTATTCTCTAGTTGCTCTAAAAGGAACAAGGGTATTTTGGTAAATTGATTGATTTAGGGTTTTTTAAAATTTTGGCAGTATTTTGGCAACTTAGATGTAATTGAGTTTTTTGAGGAAGCTGATGGGTATTCTAGTAATTTGAGTATAATGGGCTCTTTGCGCATGCCTAGGGTATTTTGGTAATTTAGGTGTAATTGGGCTCGAGGGAAGCTGGGCTTAATGGGTTAGAAGGATGGTAAGGTTTGGGAGCTAAGGAGGGAGTTAGGCCATTTCAGCCCAATTAGGTAGGCTCGGCCCAACAGGGTTGTACGACCTGCCCCTGGTTGTACAACTTGAGGCCACTATAAGAGGCCTCCAAAAGCAACTCGTCTTCATTTGTTCGATCCCTCTTCTATATACTTTTTCTCTCTTAACACTATAAACTTAGATTATAGGTTACCTTAGCTGCTTCAGGCAATTGATATGGTTAAATTTTCGATGATGAGATGTTCGATGTTCAAGAGGAGTTCCTTGACGAGGACCTCCTGATTCTTGACACCCTAGATTAGTTGTGACCTTGTGGGGGTTCAAGCGTGTGAGCCCACGGAAGAATGCGACTGCTAACATGATTCCCTTGGGATCTCCTTAATCTAATGACACTTCAATGGTTCACAATTTGTTTCGTCACCTTGCAGAAGCTGCCTTAGGAGTAGTAGGTGCCTTTTATTTATTGCCAATTTTTTTTATTTTTCCATGCACTTTCTCACTATGGGCATTAGGTGCTGCCCCTGAATTTACTTCTTGCCTATGAACACTAGGTTAGCTTTGAAATATTAAGAGATAATTTCTAAGGCACTCACCCTTTATTTTTAGTGAAATTTATTTTGTCTGTAATGTTTGGTTGATTACGTTGATTTACATGTCATAGGCCCTACTCTATGACTTACACAAGGAAATAATTGAAATTAACTCATAGAAAGATTTTGAGCAATTAGGGCACATACCTGAGTGAATAATTCATTATCTCTATGAATTTGTCTTCCATGTTGTATTTTGTCCTTTTTTTTTAAAAATGAAACCTAGTGATTAGTATTTACTGCCTTCTTATATTTGAGTTACAATAATTAGGCCAAAAGTATATATATATGCATGTATATTTTATTGTATCCTTCTTTGTCCCCTTATAGGAGAACATCTTATTCCAGAAAGGAGGTGGCTTTAATGGTCTTTCTAGGGTATGGGGTCGCACATTGCACCCTTGAGTCTTGGCCCATCTAGAGGGGACAGAGATTTGGACCTTTTTGCAGATGCTTCCTAATGAGATGCCGAGGATAGATCTATTGATGGTGCATTCACTCGTGGAATGGTGGATGGACATGACATGCACTTTCAACCTACCCCCCTGATTAACGGGATTACAATCACTCCTGGAGACTTTGCATTTCTGACAGAGTTAAGGTTTATGGGCATTCCTCTACCCATTGACTTGGGGCACACTATCAAGTCCTCCAAAAGGATTATTTATGGAAGGTTGTTAGATGCAATCCCTTGTTGAAAGGAGTAGGACTATGATGAGGTCAAGCATTTGGATTAGCACACCTACTATTACTAATGATAGTCTCAATGAAGTGGTCGATCAATATGCACATTGCTACTTACTATATGCCTTATCAAGGTTCATGTTTTTAAATGCTTCTAGGGTAGTAGAGCTCTGCCTAGTCTCTACCCTAAAGGACTTAAGCTTGCTACATCACTTCAATTGGGGATCCGCAGTGTTGGCGTACCTCTATCATTACCTTGATCAATGCTCCTGGGCTAGGTCTACATATATGGTGCCTAGAAGGTCCTTATTATGAGTATTGTTCATCTCTTTTCTCCTTTGTTCTTTAGTCTCATTTCAAGGTTTTGAGGCTCATGTCATTTCTCATTGATAGGCATGGGCTGTTGAGTTGGGCCTCTTACAGGGGTTGGATCCCACGTTGTAAATTGTATTTCTAAGAACATTTTTTCTCCTTTTTTTTAGTTTCCTCGTGTCTAGACGAAGGCTATGGTTGATCTGATCATTACCTTAAAGAGGGCCATGACACAATAGACGCGTTCCCTGCAGGTTAGTCAAAGAGTAGCATAATAATACATGTATGTGTGTTTATGGTTTGGGTGCTATGTGTTTTGTGTCCTGCTTATCCTAAACTTTATGTTTCTCACTGGAGACGATTCAACACCATAACTGCGAGCTCAAGGAGAAGGATTAGCATAGGGGAGGTAGAGATAAAGATGGAGCGTCTAACACAAGCAGCTAAAGAGCACTAGTATGTGGATACAGATGATGAGGCTGAGGATTCTGAGGTAACCCCTTATAGAAGCAGAGGCAGTTGAGCCTTTGAGACTTCCATCCTTTATTAGTTGCTTAGGAAATTTTTTCTTATTTTTCTTCATTCCAGTACAGTACATTTATGTAGTTGTACAACTTATTAGGTGATTTAAAAGTCTTCTCTCTATTTTTCAATTTTTTTTGGATGCTTGCTTAAAATATGTTAGGGTAGACTAAGGCAACATTACCTCCATTTTTTATCGAACTTTGATATTTTGTCAGTTAATAAAGGAATCTATTTCTCTTTCCCTGATTATACATCTTAAATAGACATTGCTACCTCTTTCACATATATGTTTAAAAAAATTGGTGCCCAAACCTTCTCTAACACAAAATGTAGAAGGAAAGTCATTCAATCTATCTTCATGGAATGGGGACTGTATGGCCCAGCTGAAAGGCTGTACAGCTTTGCCATAGAGGGTTGTATAACCTAGCTTGAGGGTTGTATAGCTTTAGTCAAGGGTTGTACCTCCCATAGGTTTGGCCTTTCGCTATAAAATCCCATTTCTAACCCTTTCTCTTTATTTACCTCCTCTCATTCCCCAACCATGGCATGAACCTTTCTAAGGTCACTCCTGCCCCAAATTTGGTCTGATCTACGATGGATTAACCTTTATGCTCTCTGCTACCTCTTTGATGTTCATCATCTCAACTTTCATTTTTTATGGGCAGCTTGTGATATGTGGGACTCTACTACCTATATAATCCACTTTGGGGACATTGATATCTGTCTTCTATTAGAGGAGTTCGGTGCCATTCTTGTCTGCCGGGTCACGACTGTAGATCAGATTACACTTCCTCAACCTAATTACCTACATGTCAAGAAGATGATGGAGATATTTGACTTGTAATATGAGGATGACCCCTAGTACACATTAGGTAAGGAGAAGATCCTCATGGCCTTTTTAATTACTCTCTTCCCTTATAGGGGTCGTGCCCAAGCTGCTTAGGCTCACATTGTTAATTTCGTTCTGATGAGCAAGTATCTATTATGGAGGGACGACGATGAGATTGATTTATAAATCTTGCCTCTCTTGGATGGAGATGAGTCAGGGAGGACTCCTATACCTATGATCTTAGGTGAGACCATTGTGGGGCTTGACAGGGTGGTTTTGGGTGTCAACGATTTCTTTGTAAGGAGCCCACTACTTCTTCAAATATGAATTCTTCCTGTAGTCTTTTCTCATTCTTTACTTTTACTTTGCTTTTTTTTTTCTAACTTTTATTTGGACTGCCCTCGTAGGTTTTCAATTTAGCAGGCTGCTTAATTTTACTTAGGCCACCTTTTCAAGTTTTAAACCTAACAAACATCTTTTATTCATTTTCCTTATTTTTTTTCTTTCAAATATGATTATAGGAGAGGTTGGGATTATTAGCTGCCCCCTCCATGGATGCGAGACTTTATTACACATAACACCATTTAAATCATCGTCTGACTAGACCAGCCACTACTAGAGCTGAGTGAGCTAAGTAGATGTTCCATATCACTATCACTGATATTTGTTGGAGCTATCTCTAATGGAACTTGTCTGGTGTCACTCTAAGGATTTACGGGGATTACGTCATCCTTCTTGCTTTGGCTTCGGGCATATTTTATGACCTTGCTCTCGTGCGTTGTCAGTTCAGTGCTCCCTAGTTTGAGGTACAGTTCCTCCTTTTATTTATCAAGGGCCTCTGACTCAACGCTTCATAGACAAGGTTGAGACCACTTGGACCAATCACTACATCTACGACTTCTATACTAGTCAAGATTCTCAACCTGATGATGATGCAGACTGCATGTTACAATTGCATGACTTCATAAGTTATGGCCATCATATTAACAAACTATAGATAACGATCTTTTATGAGAAAATTTATCTTATATTTAATTCTATTTCGTAGACATGTATGAATAAATTTACTTTAATTATGTAAATGCGCTTCCATATGATTTTGTGCTTGGCACGAATCATTTACATTTTGCATATTACACATTAATTGGATGCATGACTTCTACTTTTAACACTGAGACATTAGATCTAATTATCTTACTCGATGCCTTTGTTGCCCTGATCTTTTGCTCATTAATCCTTATCTTCTTACCCATTTGTCCTACCAATGTTCCTCTAGTGGTTAGTCGCACTATCTCGACTTTTACTATATTCATGTTATTCATTTCTATGCTCTAACTTTTGCCTAAGCCACCCTTTTGTGTTTTCAACTGAGCGAGCTTTTCTTTTCCTTTTCTTTTTTATTTTTATTCATGCCCTAATGTTTGCCTAAGCCACCCCTTCTAGTTTTCAACTTAGCGATTTTTTTTTTCCTTCGTTTTTCTCATACCTCACATGAAATAATTTTGAGCTAGTTTAAATTAATTAGCTTGGTGAATTCATTCCATCCATATTTGTTAAATTAATTAGCTTGGTGAATTCATTCCATCCATATTTACTAATTTCACATGTTGTTTGAGTATATTTGTTTGACCATATAGAAACCTTCCCAATTTGGCTTGAACTTTCCCCGAAGATCCTGAGTTCATGGTCGGATTGCCTTTAGCATTAGATCACCAAACTTTATTATGCTTAGTTTGACCTTCTTTTTGAAGGCATATGCCATTTTGGCTTGATACAATTGGATGTGGTATACGACCCTTTAGTCTCCTCTTATCTAGTAGGGCCAACTGTTCAAACCTATTTCTTTTCCATTAGTACTCAAGGATGTTAGACTCCATCAGCACTTATAGGGACTTTACTTGTAATTCAATTAGTAGCACTGCCTCCATCTAATACACTAGAGAGTACAGTGTCATCTTAGTCAATACTCTAATATAGTTTAATAACCCTATAAGGCAAGTGGTAAATTCTTAGATAAGTCTATATACATTTTAAACATCTTAGCAAGGATGTTTTTTATGTTGTTGTCGGCTACTTCTGCTTCTCCGTTAACCTATGGTCTGTATGGTTATGGTGGACCACTTCATATCTTCCCAACATAACCTTTTCCTCCATCTGGAAATGGATGCCATTATCTGTGACAATGTGGTGAAACGTGCCATAGTGGTAGATTAGGTTCTTCTCAATGAATTGTGCCATCTATTTTGCCCCTAGCTTGCTAAAGGCTTCAGCCTTTACCCACTTTGAAAAGTAGTCCACTGCCACTATAATGTACTTATGCCCCCTTATAGATGCCCTCTTGTAGATGTTAGCCTAATTTCCCTGATGACATCGATGCCCCATGTTATAAATGACAAAGGTGAGGTTAAATTCAGCAACTCTATTAGTGGCAAATGACTGATGCTACCATGAATATGATATTCATGACAACTTCGAAACTTATACATACAATTATGCTTCATAGTTGTTCAATAATATCCAAATCTCAAAATTTTCTTTACCAATACCTTACCATTCATGTGGGGACCACAAACCCGCATGTGTACCTCTCCATGACCTTACAGGCCTCTTCCTCAAGGTGAGGTTAAATTCAGCAACTCTATTGGTGGCAAATGACTGATACTACCATGAATATGATATTCATGACAACTTCTAACCTTCTACATATAATTATGCTCCATAATTGTTTAATAATATCCAAATCTCAAAATTTTCTTTACCAACAACTTACCATTCATATGGGGACCACAAACCCCTATGTGTACCTCCTCCATGACCTTACAGGCCTTTTCCTCAGCCAAGCATCACAGATAAATCCCATTATACATTCTCTTATAGATGACCCCATCGTACACTATAAACTACGAAGATAGTCTCCGGATCATGTCCTTATCCTTCTTCTCAATCGTTTTTAGGTATTTCCAGTCTTCTATGTACCTTTTATATCAAAATTCCAAGTGCTATTTTCTATTGACACTTGTATCACACTTGTACATAAGAAACACGGTGTCTTAGACCAAAGTGTGATAAGTGGCTTCATGAGCATCACCCTCGACCATTCTCAAATCGAGATCAAAGTTGCCAAGACATTAGACGTTACATTTTTCTTCTTTTAGTTGATGATGAAATGCAATCCTTTGGAAATTTTGCATCAATCCTTTCACATGTTCTAGGTATGGGACCAAATGTTATTCTTTTAACTCCCATTCATCAGTTATCTATAAAATGACCAATAGTGATTTCCTAAACATCTCTGTTTCCTTGATCGTTACTTGCTTCAGGAGTTTGAGCCCTAACATACATGTTTCATACTCGACCATATTGTTAGTTAGCTTCTAATCTAACTTCTTAGCGACCCGAAAGAGTTCTCCTTCTAGCAAAATCATAATTACCTCTGTGCCGACCCCTTTCTTGTGCATTACTTCATCAAAGTAAATTTTATACCCTAGAGGTTTGATTAATCCTTACCCCTCATCTGGAAACTAGTGAGGCACACATTCTTCTTCTTCAAGGGGTTGTTATGCCAAATACTCTGAGATTGCTCATCCTTTGATCACCTTATTAGTTACGTACTTAACATCAAATATAGTCAACATGATTAACCACTTTGCCAACCTTCCTGTTAGGAAGGGGGCCTCATGGAGGCATTTAATTAGGTCTAGCTTTGAAATCACCCCCATCAAGTATGACTGAAGTAATGTCTAAACTTCTTCATTGCCCAAACTAGTGTCGAATAGGTCTTCTCTATCTGATTATAATTCTCTTCATAAGGCAATAACTTTTTGGTAAGATAATATACTATGTGTTTGTTCTCTTCTTCATTTTCTTGAGCTAACATTACACCTCTAGAACTATCTTCCACCTTCAGATACAAAGTTAATAGTTTTTTAAGCCTTGGTGGCTTTAATACCAGTGGATTAGTTAGATAATGTAACGACCAATTCATTTTAGCTCTGATACCAATAAATGTAATGACCATTTTCATTTACATAACTCATATCATTCATGTGCAAAATACATATGCATATAGGTTTTATCCATCCTACACACAATCAAACATTTACTTGA